>OZ023249.1:7640564-7736565 GCA_964006365.1 Trididemnum miniatum
ACAAACATTCAAAATGCGTAACCTCTAGTGCACTGAAAACAAACAGAGACAAAAAGCACTTGGAAAACTAAAAAATACTTGAAAAAACAATGGAAACGTTAAGACTGATGGTATTCTAAAACCATAAAGAAGTCACTGCTGAAACTATGTGAAAACCTTTAGGGTAACTATGTAACAATCTTACACAAGAAATAAATGCAAAACACTTTTCTAAACTGAAAACTTTTTCTCATCAATAAGCCAGCTACGTTACACAAAAGACTGCATATTAGAAGCATGTTAACTTGCAATATTCATGTTTTGTAAGACAGGATTTAAAAATTGGTGAGAATTAAACAGGTGGTTCACATTACGACAACATATGCGGGGAACGTAATTTAACAAAAAGAAAAACATGTTGAGTAAATCTCAGCATAGATAAGAAATCCGTTTGTGATTCTAATGAATTTTTTATGTAACATAAAGCTCCAAGGTACAGCAACCAAAAAACCTGATGCATTTTCACTAATATATTTACACTATTTACGGCATAACAAAGGTACTATATACGAACGTTTTCGGCTCTACATTGGCCCTCGTCAGGTATTTGTTTAAAATAGTCCCACGATTTTTATATAAGACAAGTAAGTAAGAATACGTTTGCAATATAAAACAGTAACTCGTACAACTTTTCTTAAAAAAATGCAAACTGTAAAAATTTAAAAAATATTTTACGTTATTGCGTTTCCTACAAGTTTTATAAACCTCTAAAATTTTGCCAGCGTACTTTGATAAACTAGAAGCATGCTTTTGAGTTATTTTCTTAATTTTCTAACTGTTGTTATGTCATTTTTTCTGAAAGAATCAAGCTTTTGATAGAATTTTTACGCGGTTAGTACAACAGGGTAAGTGACAAAACGCAATTTTTGCGCTTGTTGGAAAATAATTTTTATGTGTGATATTCGAAATAATGTTTTCACGATATTTAGTTCACTTTTCAAAAACGTTTGAATAGTATTAAACATATGCTTTTCAACAGGTAAAAGAAATATACGTTTGTTCTACATTGGTGCACTTTAATGGTTTGTACATAAAAAGATTTTGCATCTGCAAGATTTGAACCGTCCTCGTTCAAAGAATACATAAAATGAAGATTTGTCCTATTACGGTTACATGTAGTTACAAGTAGGGTTTTTACTTCCATTTTTGAATAAAACTGTTAAAAGTACGTATATTTCAACAAAATTCGTTTAAAATCAGTACGAGTTTATGGTTACATGTAGTCACAAGTAGGGTTTTCACTTCCATTTTTGAATAAAACTGTTAAAAGTACGTATATTTTAACAAAATTCGTATGAAATTAGGACGAGTTTATGATTACATGTAGTCACAAGTAGGGTTTTCACTTCCATTTTTGAATACAACTGTGAAAGATCAAACTTACACATATTTCACGTCCGTACTGGTATACCAAGTAAGTTTTGCCATAAAAATATCTTTGGAGATCGTGGAGTACTGCTGATTCATAGAAGCAGTGTGGAGCTTTGCGATGTTGCAAGTGGGAATTGGACGACAAATCTACAAATCGTTGGTTTGCATGGTTATTGAAGAATGAACTTTATAGTAGACGAAGACGCACTTCTTCTGCAAGATATCGATGGTTGAAAACTTGGTATCTAAAAGCATAATACAATAATAAATCCTCCCACTTTATAACGTTTCCGTGTCTTGTTTTATCAGTAGCAATGAAGATAGAGCGGTGGGGTGAAAGCTTACAAACCATCCCACCCTCGCTCCACATGGGAATTGAACCAGCAGAATCTTTCCCGCCTGGGAACAACGCACCCTGGCCAAGATGGAGAGCACTCAATCGGCTAAGGTCTGGTGTAAGCTGAACAAAGGCAAACCTGATCCAGTGGAGTTACAAATCTGGCGACTCTACGTGGTGCTGCAAAACTGAGGCACATACAAACGCTTGTACCAGCAGTGCATTGCAAAACAGGAAACAGGGAATAATTAAATGAGCTTAGAGCACTGTATGTGTGGAAACCGCGCTTACTATATCTCAGTTGTGAGTTTGGAAATGCGTGACAATACTTTCTGGTCAAGCTTCGTTTTTCTAAAGGCTGGTTTACACGGAAATAGCAACGAGCTTAGCTGAGCTGAGCTGAGTTGAAGGTCGTGTTTACACGCTTTTTTTACTTAGCCGAGTTGAGTTTCAGCAGCGAGAAAAACTAGTGTTGCCAAATGAAAACAAATAATATTTATGATAGATTTTATTTAAAAATTATTGTATCTCTTTTTTGAAAATGGACAACACTGCAAAGTGGTTAATAACATCGACATTCAACATTCAGTTTTTGTGGGAATACCGACAAATGGCTTTTTACATGATAATTCGATTTAAGAAATGTGTTTTTTTCACATGAACAGACGTACGCTTTCGTCTACCACTCCATATTCTCGTGGAGACATTGCGTCGGCCGAAGACAGTAGGCCCCACATTAAGTGGTTGAATAGTCCTACTTTTGCCATTTTTTATGCTTATCTTTATATGCTGTAGTTAGCCTATCAAGCAGTGGTAGCGGGCGGTTGCCCACATCATTCAGGGATCTACCAAAGCTCAGAATTCAGATTTATATCCTACATTGTTGAACTTGTAGCCTACAGTAGCAAAGTTGTGTATATTGTTGATGTTGGTAAGAATGACTCGTTTGCGAAGAGCAGTAACTTTGCGTTGGAGGAGGGAATATCTGAAAAAAAGGAAGCAGCGCAAGGAATATGTGTACAAGTTGAAACTGCTTTTGCTGTATGCATGTGCCCAGACAACCAAGAAAGGAAGAGAGTGGGTGAATCCCGTTCTTCAGGAACGCAAAGCAAAAGGTAAGAACATAAGAAAACATGAAAAAAGGATAACTGATAATGTAGTCAATCAGTGTCCACTGCCATGAAAAGCATTACTTTTGCTCGGCCTAGCTTGCATTTTAATAATAAAAGCAAATTTTTAGTTTGTCAGTAACCAATTTCAAACGAAAATGATCAAGAATTTGTTTTTAGGGGAATTTCATAAATTAATCTCTGACCTGAGAGATAAGAAAAAGCCATGGTTCTTTAAATACTTTCGGATGACACCGGAGGTATTTGACGAATTACTGAGCAAACTGGAACTTGGTATTAGGAAGCAAAATACACGATCAGATGTAATTTCTCCGGCCGAAAGACTTGCCGTGACTTTGAGGTATGCGGCTATCAGTAAAAACTATGCTTTTAAATGATATTAAACCAGGAGTAATTTCAGAACATGCGACACGACGATGCTGCTACGTCAAAAATTTTCTTACGTCGTTTAGAAGTCGTTTCAGTAAATATCTACTTTTTTCAGATTTTTGGCGACAGGAGACTCGTTCACAACTATCGGTTTCTCGTACAGAATACACTAAAGTACAGTGTCGAGAATAGTACACGAAACTTGTCAGACCATTTGGGAGGTGTTGCAACCCGAGGTAATGCCTACACCCTGCATGGAGAGATGGAAAGAAATCGCTGCCGAATTCTACAATCGATGGCAATTTCCTCTCTGCGTTGGCGCTATGGATGGGAAACATGTAGTAATACAAGCCCCAGCCAACTCTGGCTCAATGTATTACAACTACAAGCACAACTACAGCATTGTCCTTCTTGCAGTGGTCGATGCAAACTATAATTTTATTTTGGTAGATGTGGGCGCACAAGGGAAAAATGCTGATGGAAATGTGTTTGCAAATTCAAACTTCGGAAAACGGCTGAAAAGACATGATCTAGACTTGCCCCTGCCAGCATCTCTACCAGGATCTGACATCACTTTACCACATGCTTTCGTTGCCGATGAAGCCTTCCCTTTGGATGAAAATATCATGCGACCATATGGTGGCTGTTCGCTTTCTCGAGCACAAAAGATCTTTAACTACCGGCTTTCGAGGGCAAGGCGTATCGTTGAAAACGCCTTCGGGATAATGGCATCACGGTTTCGAGTTTTTCGCAGGTCTCTTCTTGTAAAGCCCGAATCCGCCGATGTCATTGTTTTGGCCTGCACAGTTTTGCACAACTTTTTAAGGTGCAAAACTGCAGTGAATTATATGGACGGCCTTGCTCCGGATTCCGAAGACAACAGCGGAAGAATACTGCCAGGACTGTGGAGAGCAGAGCAAGTTGCTGGATTGCGATCCTGGAGAGGGAACAGCGGGAGACGTTCGCATTCGGCTCTACAGAACAGGGAGTTGCTCAGCCAATATTTCGTGAGCAACGATGGCGCAATCCCCTGGCAAAACGCAATGATATGAAAAGTTGAAAACGAAGTGTAAGGAAGTCAAAGGACTGTGTGGTTAGGCCGATTTCCTGTTACCTAATTATTTACTGTCTTTTTCGAACCGACACCAATAAAACATTACGAGGTACTCCACAGTTTCGAACTTTTATCTTGCATATAGAAAAAATTCTGCGCTCGGAGATTGAAAAGAAATAATCAGGGAACACTGCACATTGGTGCACAATTTTGCAAAAAACGAAATAATCCGGAAACATCACATTAAACGTTTTCAGATTTGAGACATTTTTCAAAAACCTTCAAGTTCAAATGTTGGCTTATATGGTGCATGACACCATAGAAAACTAAAAAGTCCAAAATCTGAACACTTCTACAGGCTGATCAGAAAGCAACTCCCTACTCCATTCTTTTAACGTGTTTACGAGCTGCGATACTGAAACAAATGAACATGATTAAAAAACGAACTCACATAACATTTCCAAAAAGAATAAATTTAGTTGCGAAACATCAATTAAACTGCTCACAAAAACTGAGAATCATATCACCTTATTAGAATTAACTTTAAGTACGAGTTTTAAAACAAGGAGTTACTTTCGAATCATTCTGCACATCACACACCGAAACCCGACATTTGAGGGGTACATGACATTTAGACGCCGGCGGTTTGACGCGAAATGCGTGAGGGTGGGGGATAATAACGTTTTTTTAACCCCCCAACCCTTACCGGTTTCCATCCCCCTAACCCCTGACCCCTACCGAGTTCCACCACCCCACCCTCACACAGTTCGCATCAAAACGCCGGCGTCAAAATGTCCTGCTCGGGGGCATTTGGGCGCGAAATATGTCCGCATTCAAAACGAATTTTTTATCAATTTTTTTAAATTTATTCCAACTAATTTCTGTTTGCAACGATCTTATAAAACAAATTAACTAATCATCTGTCGCTGACTTGACCTTTACTTTGCTCCATTTTCGATATACGCTACCGTTAATTAGCAAAGAAACAACAAAAAAAGGATAAAAAATACACTTTGATAGCGGACATATTTCGTGCCCAAACGTCCCCGCGCCCAAATGCATATCACACACGTAACTTTACAGTGGGAGGACCGGGAAGAATCGAATCAATCAATCAGAATCGAATGACATCTCGTTCATCTCAAGAAGATACTTAAGTTCGAGCTTGCTGCGTTTCTTCGGGGAGAGTTTTTTGGCTTTTGCAGCTAATGCCGAAAAAAAAAGGTCTACTTCATCGTCTTCTCTTATAACACCTGAAAAGTCCATGTTAATTAGGAGAAAATTTAACAATCATTAAAATTTAACTAACTGAAAACACAGCAGCTCAGAAGAGAAAGCACATCTTAATCTTGAATCACGGGAGTGAATTGGAGTCTGAACTTTGTAACTAGTTTGAACAATGTTTTGAAATTTTAATGTGCAGCTCAGCTCAGCTGGTCGTGTAAACCAGCCTTAACTTGTCGATTTTTGCTCTTTTACATTAATTTTCTCACGTGCATTAGTTTTTTCATAGCTGCATTTTCAATCGGTAAAATTGTCTGTTTTGTAAAAAAGCGTCTGCTGTTGAGTGATCATTTGGCGACGTCTAACAAAGTTTAGCTAGTAGCAAGCATGATTTTATGAAATTTTACCAAAGTGGGCCACGACTGTTGTTGTGAACTAAACAAGAAAAATTAAAACAAAATGAAAACAAAAATGATACCTTAGTAAATTATTGTAATTGTAATAATGTTTTGTAAGATCGTTGACAGCCGCTGAATTGGCTTTCGCGTAGCACACAATTTTCATTTATTTTGGAACAGTCGACGCAAAGTACTTGGTGATGGCATGGCAGCAACATTACGCAGGTGTCTTTTTTTTTACAAGACAAACATTTCTTATTTTTCATTTCCTGGTTGTTCATTCTTCACAGTTTCTTAAATTTTACCCTACAGAACATGAATATTGCAAGTTAACATGCAAGTACGTGAAAGTTATAAAAATGGTCTTAATTAAAAAAATAACACTCACTTACATTTGTCATTATTGCAAAAATTACTTCAACTCACATACTTGATTATTGCAAAACCTACCTTAATTAATATACTTCAATAACTATTGGAGAATCAGGACTAAAAACAAGTTCGAACATTACAGAAAATTTGGAAAAGCAAATGTTCAAACTAGTAAACAGTTGTTATTTCGATTTTAGATTCAAGCGAATAACCAACTACTTTAGAATACTTACAGCTTTTGGTGATCTTGCAAAAATTTCTCAAATGAACCGAACTAAGCCAAGTATTTATACCATCAAATCGCCTGTCATCAACGACCCTACAACAACTGCTCCCTGAATCGCCAGCGTGCTTCGCGAAAGCCAATTAAGCCCTGGTCAAACAACAACTGCTCCCTGAATCGCCAGCGTTCTTTGCAAATCTAATTAAGCCCTGGTCAAACAACAACCGCTCCCTGAATCGCCAGCGTGCTTCGCGAAATCCAATTAAGCCCTGCGTAATGTTGCTGCCATGCCATTACTAAGTAATTTGCGTCGACTGTTCCAAAATAAATGAAAATTGTGTGCTACGCGAAAGCCAATTCAGCGGCTGTCAACGATCTTACAAAACATTATTACAATTACAATAATTTACTAAGGTATCATTTTTGTTTTCATTTTGTTTTAATTTTTCTTGTTTAGTTCACAACAACAGTCGTGGCCCACTTTGGTAAACTTTCATAAAATCACGCTTGTTACTAGCTAAACTTTGTTAGACGTCGCCAAATGATCACTCAACAGCAGACGCTTTTTTACAAAACAGACAATTTTACCGATTGAAAATGCAGCTATGAAAAAACTAATGCACGTGAGAAAATTAATGTAAAAGAGCAAAAATCGACAAGTTAAGGCTGGTTTACACGACCAGCTGAGCTGAGCTGAAGCTTTGTTTGTTTTATAGTAGTTCGTCTCAGCTCAGCTCTACTCGTTTCAGCTCAACTCAGCTCTACTCGTTTCAGCCGGTCTAAACCCAAACCACATTATTTTGAGTTGAGCTTAGCTGAAGTAGGTGAAGTCTTGTTTCAGGTCTTGGCGAGTTTGGAGGTACCCACATAGGCAGCTTAGTGAAATGCATGGTTTTTCTTGTTTTTGCACTAATAGGCTAGATGTTGCAGAGAAGATTATTACATTTAACTAGCCTGAATTTACAAATATGTCTATTAACTAGGCTTTGGCTACTTTGGTAATTCTAGTTAGCAGGTTAGTGGGGCTTGTTTAAAATAATCCATGCAGTACGGTTGGTTGCAGAAAATTGTTTCTGTTGAGCAATAGGAGATTCTTCAGAAAAAGTTGTTGCTTGTGACTACAGGTAGCCTTTTTGATTAACTGAAAAGATTGACAAGAGACCAGCACAGTAGACAGTACCGGTTGACCGGTACCGTACTGATATTGCCATTCTGTACTGGTGGCAATTATACCAATATATTGGTAGTCGGTCTACTCGAGTACTTGAAGTGAATGTATTCATTTGAGTATTTAACTTACCTGGGTAAATCCTTTTAGTTGTTCTACTCAAATACTTGAATACTAGTAATTTAGTAAATACCTGTACTTGAGTAGATTTCATCAGTTTTAACTAAACTATTTGAACAAGATACCGATACTCTGTTAAATAATAACTGAGGTTATTTTCAAATTATATTGAACTGAAAATTCAACAGCAATTGAGAGAGACTGCAAAATGAGCTTGCGCTCTTTGAGTCGGCGGCCACCCAGAATATATACCGGTATGTCAAATGCGATCGGCTCCAGCCGTGAATCGAACCCGTCACATAGGATCTGCCACCTGCATGCGGTACTGCTAGGCCATGTCGATTTATTTCTCTGAAATACCCCTGATGATCCCTCTTGAATGAAACACACTATCTGATATTAAATGCATATTTTAACTCTGGTTAAGGATAATATTACGTAAATAGAACTTCTTCGTTATTGACTTCTGCATGTAATGTACGGTATATATATAGGTTTTGTAGGATTCAACCTAAAAGCGTTTCGATACGAGTAATTTTGGAGCCAGAATAAATACCAAATCAAACATCTAGGAGTTTATGGACATGATGCTATTGCTATGACTGTTATTGACATCAGAGTGTCATCTGGATTGGTTGTACAATTCTACTTTATATATTCAGAATATATGCTGTTACTGTATTAAGTGTGAATAGAATTACATGTAAAATGTCCGAATTCTCCGAACAAAAGTTAGAAAAGTTGATACTTTTAATTCAACAACATCCATGTCTGTATGACATGACCCAAAGTTCTTACCGGAACAAATGTTTAAAAGCTCGAGCGTGGGAGGAAATTGGTGGAGCACTGAATATTGATGGTAAGATCTATTAGTTTGTCACTGTATGAGCACTGTCAAGATTCACTAGTGAAGGAGGTTTGAATACCTTGTTATCTCCTAGCACAAGGAACAACCATATATACAAATGTAATCATTGATGTAGGAACTTAGCACGAGCTGAGGAGGGTGAATGGTTTTAAGTAACAGTGTTGGTAAATCGGTTTGCATCTATTTTGACCTGAAATTGGCTGGTGTTACTGTTTTGCTGCCCTTACCTCAAAGTTTAAAGCTGCTTATACCATTCGTGCAAGTCTATGCTACAAATGACTTTTTGTGTGTCAATATTAAAAGTTTATGTCAGGTAACAAGATTCTGAAATTAAATAACGCCAAAAAATGTCAAATCAAAATCAACCAATAAGATTTAAATAATGAAGTAAAAGAAGGTATTCAGACCATCTGATCTGTCAATAAGGCATGATTTTGGTGGCATTTTCATGGTGTAGTTATTTTTTTTATTATAACTGAAGTTATTAAAGTTAACTGCATTTTCATAGCATTGTTCACTTTGTTGAAATTAAGAAAAGGACAGTAGCATGGTTGGTGTGGCAAAAGATACCGTACCAGTATCTTGATCAGCACACAGGATCACTGATCATAATTATGATCAAAACAAAGTGATCTCATGTCATCTTGCTTATCAAGCTATGGATGTTAAAATGGATAATTGCTAGTAACTGGTGTCAGGCATTAGGGATAAGGATATGCCCGCTGAACCTTTTCATTTTTCTTTTCATATTTTGCTGCATATTGGATCTATGCATTTAAAAAGATATTATATTTTTGATTTTATGACTATGTTCTTTTTAGGAAGTAGCTGCCAGCGGAAATGGAAGATACTTAAAGATCGATATAGAAGGTCTTGCCTTCCCCCCAAAAGCGGTTCCGCTGGTGGCTACAGAAGTGAATGGTCACTCAAAAAAAACATGGAATTCATAAAGCCTTTTTGTCAATCCAGAAGGTATGATATAGCTGTACAGTATCTATTTATGCACTAGTCACTAGTGGCTGGTGCTTCATTTTTTTACTTTTTCATAAAAGTTTTTCATAATCATTTTTTAAAGTCTATTGCTTGTTCGCCGTGATATATTTCAGCTAAAGTGCTCTGATGGTCGGATGCTCAGAGTGTCTGCCTCTCGAGCTGTAGACTCTGGTTTGGTTCCGAGCTGGGTCAAACCAACGACTCTAAGTTTGGTATTCACAGCTTCCCTGCTTGACACTCAGCGCTAAAGGGACAGTGTGAAGAACAAGCCGGCAAGTATGCTTGTTGTGCCGTTCGGAAAGTCACTTGGCGGGATTCCCCCATCTCAGTGTGGTAGATAGATGGCCGGCAACTCCTAAGCGAGCTCGTTATAGCGCTCTGGTCGCTTTCTGGTGATAGGAGATTAAAGAATAAAGGTGCCCTATCAAAAAGGAGTGGCATTGAAAATAAAAGAAAAAAGTGGCATTGATTATATGCAAAAAAGTTTCGTGTAGAATGCTCTTTATCATTCTGCAAGTCTGCTCGTGGTTATTTGCTTAATCATATTTGCAGCACTAGTTCAAACGTCAGTGATGCTGAGAAAAGGCCAGCTGAAGAAATTGGATTGCTGCTGGTAAATGAGGAGCCGCAATGTAGCAGTTGGGGCCTGCAATCAGCTACCAGTACAGTTCTTGATTGGACTGACGAGAGCAATTCTAGTGCAAGTGCATCGACTCTAGCTTCTCCCAAAGGTTGTAGTTAGTTAGCTAGATACAATATTGGCTTGCCAAATGACTTAACATCGTTGTTTGCAGCCCAAAGGCTGATAATTTGAGTAGATATTGAGTATTATGTACTTGCTTTAAATTCAGTAAAGTTTAGTAAGTACAGTTTGCAAACTATACGTAGTTTTTGCCTGAAAAGATTTTCAGTATTTACCGGTTGTGATGAAAAAGCACCTCAGAAAGAAAAATGTTGTACCCTGTTCAAGACGATAGAATAGCAAGGAGGACAAAACAAGATGTCGTGCACCCTCTGTTAATACGAATGTGTTTAGTCTTTGCGAAAAAACGTAATTATTGCATGGGTTTGAAGTTATTTTAAGAGTATGTTTTTGTATAGATGAGGTGAAGCCGAAGCGACGAACTAAAAAGAGGAATGATTGTTTGGACACCAAGCAAATTTTGGAAGAGCTGCGGAATCCTAACGTGGGAGCTCAAGATGATGGTAAGTTTATACGAACACTTGTCAATGTATTCACTAAATCAATTGCTTTTTGCCTTCCTGCTTTCTTCCGAAGCGAAGTTTTGCACCTGTTCCTAAGAATAAAATTACTTTTTACCATGTCTGATTGATAACTTCATCTTCAAGCACTGAGCATCATGTGCTATGAAGTTTATTACTTGATCAAAGTCTCATCTTATGAAAAGAACAGCATGTTAGCATTTCTTGTTTAAATTTTAGCATATTTGCCACATTAAAATTTCAAAACATTGTTCAAACTAGTTACAAAGTTCAGACTCCAATTCACTCCCGTGATTCAAGATTAAGATGTGCTTTCTCTTCTGAGCTGCTGTGTTTTCAGTTAGTTAAATTTTAATGATTGTTAAATTTTCTCCTAATTAACATGGACTTTTCAGGTGTTATAAGAGAAGACGATGAAGTAGACCTTTTTTTTTCGGCATTAGCTGCAAAAGCCAAAAAACTCTCCCCGAAGAAACGCAGCAAGCTCGAACTTAAGTATCTTCTTGAGATGAACGAGATGTCATTCGATTCTGATTGATTGATTCGATTCTTCCCGGTCCTCCCACTGTAAAGTTACGTGTGTGATATGCATTTGGGCGCGGGGACGTTTGGGCACGAAATATGTCCGCTATCAAAGTGTATTTTTTATCCTTTTTTTGTTGTTTCTTTGCTAATTAACGGTAGCGTATATCGAAAATGGAGCAAAGTAAAGGTCAAGTCAGCGACAGATGATTAGTTAATTTGTTTTATAAGATCGTTGCAAACAGAAATTAGTTGGAATAAATTTAAAAAAATTGATAAAAAATTCGTTTTGAATGCGGACATATTTCGCGCCCAAATGCCCCCGAGCAGGACATTTTGACGCCGGCGTTTTGATGCGAACTGTGTGAGGGTGGGGTGGTGGAACTCGGTAGGGGTCAGGGGTTAGGGGGATGGAAACCGGTAAGGGTTGGGGGGTTAAAAAAACGTTATTATCCCCCACCCTCACGCATTTCGCGTCAAACCGCCGGCGTCTAAATGTCATGTACCCCTCAAATGTCGGGTTTCGGTGTGTGATGTGCAGAATGATTCGAAAGTAACTCCTTGTTTTAAAACTCGTACTTAAAGTTAATTCTAATAAGGTGATATGATTCTCAGTTTTTGTGAGCAGTTTAATTGATGTTTCGCAACTAAATTTATTCTTTTTGGAAATGTTATGTGAGTTCGTTTTTTAATCATGTTCATTTGTTTCAGTATCGCAGCTCGTAAACACGTTAAAAGAATGGAGTAGGGAGTTGCTTTCTGATCAGCCTGTAGAAGTGTTCAGATTTTGGACTTTTTAGTTTTCTATGGTGTCATGCACCATATAAGCCAACATTTGAACTTGAAGGTTTTTGAAAAATGTCTCAAATCTGAAAACGTTTAATGTGATGTTTCCGGATTATTTCGTTTTTTGCAAAATTGTGCACCAATGTGCAGTGTTCCCTGATTATTTCTTTTCAATCTCCGAGCGCAGAATTTTTTCTATATGCAAGATAAAAGTTCGAAACTGTGGAGTACCTCGTAATGTTTTATTGGTGTCGGTTCGAAAAAGACAGTAAATAATTAGGTAACAGGAAATCGGCCTAACCACACAGTCCTTTGACTTCCTTACACTTCGTTTTCAACTTTTCATATCATTGCGTTTTGCCAGGGGATTGCGCCATCGTTGCTCACGAAATATTGGCTGAGCAACTCCCTGTTCTGTAGAGCCGAATGCGAACGTCTCCCGCTGTTCCCTCTCCAGGATCGCAATCCAGCAACTTGCTCTGCTCTCCACAGTCCTGGCAGTATTCTTCCGCTGTTGTCTTCGGAATCCGGAGCAAGGCCGTCCATATAATTCACTGCAGTTTTGCACCTTAAAAAGTTGTGCAAAACTGTGCAGGCCAAAACAATGACATCGGCGGATTCGGGCTTTACAAGAAGAGACCTGCGAAAAACTCGAAACCGTGATGCCATTATCCCGAAGGCGTTTTCAACGATACGCCTTGCCCTCGAAAGCCGGTAGTTAAAGATCTTTTGTGCTCGAGAAAGCGAACAGCCACCATATGGTCGCATGATATTTTCATCCAAAGGGAAGGCTTCATCGGCAACGAAAGCATGTGGTAAAGTGATGTCAGATCCTGGTAGAGATGCTGGCAGGGGCAAGTCTAGATCATGTCTTTTCAGCCGTTTTCCGAAGTTTGAATTTGCAAACACATTTCCATCAGCATTTTTCCCTTGTGCGCCCACATCTACCAAAATAAAATTATAGTTTGCATCGACCACTGCAAGAAGGACAATGCTGTAGTTGTGCTTGTAGTTGTAATACATTGAGCCAGAGTTGGCTGGGGCTTGTATTACTACATGTTTCCCATCCATAGCGCCAACGCAGAGAGGAAATTGCCATCGATTGTAGAATTCGGCAGCGATTTCTTTCCATCTCTCCATGCAGGGTGTAGGCATTACCTCGGGTTGCAACACCTCCCAAATGGTCTGACAAGTTTCGTGTACTATTCTCGACACTGTACTTTAGTGTATTCTGTACGAGAAACCGATAGTTGTGAACGAGTCTCCTGTCGCCAAAAATCTGAAAAAAGTAGATATTTACTGAAACGACTTCTAAACGACGTAAGAAAATTTTTGACGTAGCAGCATCGTCGTGTCGCATGTTCTGAAATTACTCCTGGTTTAATATCATTTAAAAGCATAGTTTTTACTGATAGCCGCATACCTCAAAGTCACGGCAAGTCTTTCGGCCGGAGAAATTACATCTGATCGTGTATTTTGCTTCCTAATACCAAGTTCCAGTTTGCTCAGTAATTCGTCAAATACCTCCGGTGTCATCCGAAAGTATTTAAAGAACCATGGCTTTTTCTTATCTCTCAGGTCAGAGATTAATTTATGAAATTCCCCTAAAAACAAATTCTTGATCATTTTCGTTTGAAATTGGTTACTGACAAACTAAAAATTTGCTTTTATTATTAAAATGCAAGCTAGGCCGAGCAAAAGTAATGCTTTTCATGGCAGTGGACACTGATTGACTACATTATCAGTTATCCTTTTTTCATGTTTTCTTATGTTCTTACCTTTTGCTTTGCGTTCCTGAAGAACGGGATTCACCCACTCTCTTCCTTTCTTGGTTGTCTGGGCACATGCATACAGCAAAAGCAGTTTCAACTTGTACACATATTCCTTGCGCTGCTTCCTTTTTTTCAGATATTCCCTCCTCCAACGCAAAGTTACTGCTCTTCGCAAACGAGTCATTCTTACCAACATCAACAATATACACAACTTTGCTACTGTAGGCTACAAGTTCAACAATGTAGGATATAAATCTGAATTCTGAGCTTTGGTAGATCCCTGAATGATGTGGGCAACCGCCCGCTACCACTGCTTGATAGGCTAACTACAGCATATAAAGATAAGCATAAAAAATGGCAAAAGTAGGACTATTCAACCACTTAATGTGGGGCCTACTGTCTTCGGCCGACGCAATGTCTCCACGAGAATATGGAGTGGTAGACGAAAGCGTACGTCTGTTCATGTGAAAAAAACACATTTCTTAAATCGAATTATCATGTAAAAAGCCATTTGTCGGTATTCCCACAAAAACTGAATGTTGAATGTCGATGTTATTAACCACTTTGCAGTGTTGTCCATTTTCAAAAAAGAGATACAATAATTTTTAAATAAAATCTATCATAAATATTATTTGTTTTCATTTGGCAACACTAGTTTTTCTCGCTGCTGAAACTCAACTCGGCTAAGTAAAAAAAGCGTGTAAACACGACCTTCAACTCAGCTCAGCTCAGCTAAGCTCGTTGCTATTTCCGTGTAAACCAGCCTTTAGAAAAACGAAGCTTGACCAGAAAGTATTGTCACGCATTTCCAAACTCACAACTGAGATATAGTAAGCGCGGTTTCCACACATACAGTGCTCTAAGCTCATTTAATTATTCCCTGTTTCCTGTTTTGCAATGCACTGCTGGTACAAGCGTTTGTATGTGCCTCAGTTTTGCAGCACCACGTAGAGTCGCCAGATTTGTAACTCCACTGGATCAGGTTTGCCTTTGTTCAGCTTACACCAGACCTTAGCCGATTGAGTGCTCTCCATCTTGGCCAGGGTGCGTTGTTCCCAGGCGGGAAAGATTCTGCTGGTTCAATTCCCATGTGGAGCGAGGGTGGGATGGTTTGTAAGCTTTCACCCCACCGCTCTATCTTCATTGCTACTGATAAAACAAGACACGGAAACGTTATAAAGTGGGAGGATTTATTATTGTATTATGCTTTTAGATACCAAGTTTTCAACCATCGATATCTTGCAGAAGAAGTGCGTCTTCGTCTACTATAAAGTTCATTCTTCAATAACCATGCAAACCAACGATTTGTAGATTTGTCGTCCAATTCCCACTTGCAACATCGCAAAGCTCCACACTGCTTCTATGAATCAGCAGTACTCCACGATCTCCAAAGATATTTTTATGGCAAAACTTACTTGGTATACCAGTACGGACGTGAAATATGTGTAAGTTTGATCTTTCACAGTTGTATTCAAAAATGGAAGTGAAAACCCTACTTGTGACTACATGTAATCATAAACTCGTCCTAATTTCATACGAATTTTGTTAAAATATACGTACTTTTAACAGTTTTATTCAAAAATGGAAGTGAAAACCCTACTTGTGACTACATGTAACCATAAACTCGTACTGATTTTAAACGAATTTTGTTGAAATATACGTACTTTTAACAGTTTTATTCAAAAATGGAAGTAAAAACCCTACTTGTAACTACATGTAACCGTAATAGGACAAATCTTCATTTTATGTATTCTTTGAACGAGGACGGTTCAAATCTTGCAGATGCAAAATCTTTTTATGTACAAACCATTAAAGTGCACCAATGTAGAACAAACGTATATTTCTTTTACCTGTTGAAAAGCATATGTTTAATACTATTCAAACGTTTTTGAAAAGTGAACTAAATATCGTGAAAACATTATTTCGAATATCACACATAAAAATTATTTTCCAACAAGCGCAAAAATTGCGTTTTGTCACTTACCCTGTTGTACTAACCGCGTAAAAATTCTATCAAAAGCTTGATTCTTTCAGAAAAAATGACATAACAACAGTTAGAAAATTAAGAAAATAACTCAAAAGCATGCTTCTAGTTTATCAAAGTACGCTGGCAAAATTTTAGAGGTTTATAAAACTTGTAGGAAACGCAATAACGTAAAATATTTTTTAAATTTTTACAGTTTGCATTTTTTTAAGAAAAGTTGTACGAGTTACTGTTTTATATTGCAAACGTATTCTTACTTACTTGTCTTATATAAAAATCGTGGGACTATTTTAAACAAATACCTGACGAGGGCCAATGTAGAGCCGAAAACGTTCGTATATAGTACCTTTGTTATGCCGTAAATAGTGTAAATATATTAGTGAAAATGCATCAGGTTTTTTGGTTGCTGTACCTTGGAGCTTTATGTTACATAAAAAATTCATTAGAATCACAAACGGATTTCTTATCTATGCTGAGATTTACTCAACATGTTTTTCTTTTTGTTAAATTACGTTCCCCGCATATGTTGTCGTAATGTGAACCACCTGTTTAATTCTCACCAATTTTTAAATCCTGTCTTACAAAACATGAATATTGCAAGTTAACATGCTTCTAATATGCAGTCTTTTGTGTAACGTAGCTGGCTTATTGATGAGAAAAAGTTTTCAGTTTAGAAAAGTGTTTTGCATTTATTTCTTGTGTAAGATTGTTACATAGTTACCCTAAAGGTTTTCACATAGTTTCAGCAGTGACTTCTTTATGGTTTTAGAATACCATCAGTCTTAACGTTTCCATTGTTTTTTCAAGTATTTTTTAGTTTTCCAAGTGCTTTTTGTCTCTGTTTGTTTTCAGTGCACTAGAGGTTACGCATTTTGAATGTTTGTGAATTAATTGTTCAATACGGTTTCTGAACTTGTTCCTTCTTTATTTTTAGGTTTTGCCTCGACTTGGTGGCGATATAGTCATCAATTCGGTTTGTGCTGAGTAAGGTCGCGTGAGTCTTGTGTCAGATTTGTCGGTTTGAATTTGAAGAGCTCGCTCAGAATCAATTTCACGAAGCACACGAGAACAGGTTGCATTATATTGAAATTTTAACTGCAAAGTATTAGTGTAGACATAACTAATGAAAAATTTAGAACTGTTGAAACAAGTTAGAAATCACAAGTTTAAAAACGTAAACATTCAAAACAGTTTGGAGTAAAAAAACGTTAAAAAAAGATTTTACTCGATTTTACGTCTTTTCATTGTGAGCACGTAACAATTTTTAAGTCATTTCTACTCATTTTAAAAGCGTGAAAATAACAGTTTTACTGGAACTTTAAGAAAACGAGTAAAAAATTGAAAGCAAATGTTTTCATTCTTTTTGTTGCTTTACTTGTGTTGTTTATTATGTTGACGGTAAGCATGATAAAATTCTGACGTTTGTAGTTTCCGTAAGCTTTGAAAGGTTGAAATTACCGGTATCAAATGTAACTTGTCTTTATTGGAGTTATTTTCCTCAATAACGTGTGAATTCTTTCCTAGTTGCAGATGATATTACGTACCACTAAAATAAAATTATTATCAGCTTGAATATACGTTTATGTTATTCCCAATTGTGTGAAGCAAGACGCGGATTGGACAGTCTGGGACATACAAACAATTGAAGCACCCCCTCGCGGGCTCTCAACGACTTGTAATTTTAAACGGTACGTTTGACAGTCTGAGACATACAAAAATTTGAGCATCTCCTCACGGGGTCTTAACGACTTGTAATTTTAAATGTTACGTCCAATAGAAAGAAAGAGTTATTTTTCTCAATAACGTGTGAATTCTTCTCAAATTGTAGTTAATATTACGTACCACAAGTATGAAATTATTGTCAACTTGAATAATGCGATTATCAAAACGTAAAAATTGTGACTAAGTTGGAATAATAATTACTACGATAGAATTACAGCAAAAACAAATTATTGTAATTACGAAGTAATTTAATTTAAAATTGTATACAATAGCAGTAGTGTACTGTGCGCAATCGAGGCCGCAAGTGGAGGGGGAGGGAAATGGAGTGAGGTGGAGGGAGGTGAAAGGGAGGTGCAAGGGAGGTGGAGGTAGGTGAAGGGAGGTGCAAGGTAGGTGGAGGGAGGTGCAAGGTAGGTGGAGGGGAGATGGAGGGAGGTGGAGGGTGGAATTTTTTTTTGGCGACAGACAAGTTCTGACATGTCGAAAACAAAGAAAAAAAAGGTGTATAAAAAGAGCTGATATTTGTTGAAACTTGTAATAGCGCGCGTCATATACCGAATTTTAGGTAGCGCGTTATAAATGAAAGATAGTGTCACAAAATCCAGGAAGCGAACGGTTAATTAATGAAAGATAGTGTCACAAAATCCAGGAAGCGAACGGTTAATTATAAATCGAGAGCTGTTTATTATTTTTTTGAAACTTCATTCTTGTGTAAGCTGATATTTGAAAAGCTGATATTTGTTGAAACTTGTAATAGCGCGCGTCGTATACCGAATTTTAGGTAGCGCGTTATAAATGAAAGATAGTGTCACAAAATCCAGGAAGCGAACGGTTAATTATAAATCGAGAGCTGTTTATTATTTTTTGAAACTTCATTCTTGTGTAAGCTGATATTTGAAAAGCTGATATTTGTTGAAACTTGTAATAGCGCGCGTCATTAACCAAATTTTAGGTAGCGCGTTATGAATGAAAGATAGTGTCACAAAATCCAGGAAGCGAACGGTTAATTATAAATCGAGAGCTGTTTATTATTTTTTTGAAACTTCATTCTTGTGTAAGCTGATATTTGAAAAGCTGATATTTGTTGAAACTTGTAATAGCGCGCGTCATAAACCAAATTTTAGGTAGCGCGTTATGAATGAAAGATAGTGTCACAAAATCCAGGAAGCGAACGGTTTATTATAAATTGGTTGTTAGAGAGGGCGTTATGAAATAAAATAGCATATTGACGGTATAAATACGTGGTTCAATTTTTGTTTGGATCATTTGAGAACTTATTGCAAGATCACGGTAAGTTGAAATTGTGCTGAAGTAGTTGTTTGTCCGCTTCAGTCTAAAAATCGAAATGACAACTGCTTACTAGTTTGTACCATTGCTTTTCTAAATTTTCTGAGTTGATTTTTTTAATTAAGACCATTTTTATAACTTTAACGCACTTGCATATTAACTTGCAATATTCATGTTCTGTAGGGTAAAATTCAAGAGACTGGGAAGGATGAATAACCAGCAAATGCAAAATAAGAAATGTTTGTCTTGCAAAAAAGAAGACTCGTGCGTGATGTTGCTGCCATGTCATCACCAAGTACTTTGCGTGGATTGTTCGAAATCAAATGAAAATTGTGTGCTATGCAAAGAAAAAATATTGGAAAAATTTATATATGATCTTAAAGCGTATTGTGGTTCTGAAGCGTATCGTCGTTCTAAATCAAAATTAACATAGTGTTTAAATTTTGCTGCTGCACTCTATGAACATGTTTTGTATTGGTCAAAGATTTTGAAAAGAATATTTTGTGCTTTGTTTAGTGTTAACTTTTAGTTATTGAAATAATGTTTACGTTTTCGTACTTGAAATTTTTATTGTTGAAATTATTCTAAAGTAGTTATTTGTCCGCTTAAATCTAAAATCGAAATTACCAACTGTCTACTGTTTTGAACGATTGTTTTTCTAAATTTTCTGTAATATTCAACTTGTTTTTGTTTTTCTTTTTAGCCTTAATTTTTTAGTAATATTATTTAACGGTAATTTTTGGAATCATGGCAATTGTGTGTAAGATATGCTACAAAACGTTTTCGAGAAAAGATAACCTGACGAGACATGTGAAAAGTCTCCACACTGAATGAGAGCGCTTTCACTGTCAGAAATGTGGAAGCAAAATCAAACGAAAGGACAGGTTTTTGGCACACATGAGGAGCTGCAGCAAGTGTTCAATTTGTAACCTTGCTTGCGAAAATCCAGCTGCTTGTGTGAGCCATAAAGCTATGGTCCATGGAATTAGAAAACGAAAAAAGTAAGTTAACCTTTATTGCAAATCAAGTTTTTATTTTTAAAGTTTATTTTTCTTTCAGTACCCCTCGAGTTGTTAATGAGAATGATTGGGAAGAACTTTCCACTGAGTAAGTTGATTATACGGCGTTTTAGTTTTTTATTTTTTCACTTCTTTATGTTTTAGTCAAGAAAAAGAACTCGATCAAATATTGGAAAAAGTTGAAAAGGAAAATGTCCCCAAAAAGAGGTAAAAAGAAAACTAAATTGTTTTACGAACTACTTTGTCTGCTTAGAAATTAAAAGTCAGAAAATAAAATATCAATTGAATTTTAGTGATGTTTTCATTTTGTTTTAATTGTTCTTGCTTAGTTCACAACAACAGTTGGAGCCCACCCTAACTCAATTGAATGATGAATTGAACGAATTCTATGAGCAAATGTAAGTTTCAACATTGCTTCCAAGCAAAACAATCATGCTTACTTTTTTAAAATTTTTTTTTTCCCAGGGGCTATCCAACGGTTTCTCAGAGTTATCTGGGTGATATTCTGGCCACACCTCAACAACAGTCCGAGTAAGATACGCTTGTTACCCTTTTTTTTTGTGTGTGTCTGTTTAGAAATTCATCAGTTAAAAAAAAAAAAAACTCTTCAGCACCTAGTACCATGTTTAAATAAACGCTTTTAAGCCAAAACCATTGATGTCTTATTTCTTTTTCTTGAAATATATATCTTTTTAGTACCAACAACTCCCCTTCCAATTCTCCTCCCTTGCATCCACCTTCCTTGCAAAACCTCACGGATCAGGATAGCGTAACCAGGTAAAATAAAAATTGTTTCTCGTTTTAACCTATAAAGATTTTTTAAAACGTTGCTTCATAAACATGAAAAAGCCTATCCATTTTTTTTTCTTGAAGTATATATATTTTTTTAGTACCAACAACCCTGCTTCCAATCCACCTCCCTTGCAAAACCCCGCGGATCAGGATAGCGTAACCAGGTAAAAAAAATTGTTTCTCATTTTAACCAATGTGTTTAAAGAATTTTTTTTAGGTTGCTTCAAAAACATGAAAAAGCTATCCTGGACTGGGAGGTCATTGGAAGCGTGCAAAACCGTTTTAATTTTTCCCTTACGAACACTTCATTTCAAAACCGCCGAAAACACATTTATGAAAAAATAGTGGCAATTGAAAATTGTCACTATTTAATCAATTATAGTTTTGGATACATTTTAAGAAATTTTGTGTCAAATGAATTCCGTTATTTTCATGCAAGCGGCGGAACAGATCGTGTTTTGTTATCTTCTCGTTTAATTAGTCGTACTGAGGATTTGATGGAATTTTTACTGTCAATTTCCGATGATGACCTTTTTCACAGCACCCGCAATCCTGACAGTCAGTGGGTTGTGGACAAGGTGACAAACATTACTTTTTTTTTTACCCAAAGAATTAATTGTCCAATCGGTTGTGGTCAAAATTTGGCAAATTTTGTGTTGGATAACCCAGGGGTTCATGCATTGATTCGAAATAAAAATACTGGGAAGATGTACGATGACAATCTGTGTCTGTTCCGCTGCTTGGCGCTTCACCGCGGAAATAAAATTACAGCACTAGAAAAAGAAACTTTAAATTTATTTCGTAGTTATTGTAATTATTTTCAAATTTCGCCGACCAACTTTTCAGGAGTAACTTTAGCCGAACTTGATCAAATTGAAAATTTTTTCCACTGCAATATTATGGTGTATTATTTGGAGGAAAAAAATGCAAGATTGTTACTGCGAAGCAAAAAAATTTATTCAACAACTGTGTATGTTAATCTTTTTGAAAATCATTTTAGTTATATTCGAGATTTTTCTTTGTATTCCAAAACGTTTGTGTGTTCGAAATGTAGTAAATGTTGGCCTATTAAACGAGACATGCTCCGTCACGAAAAAACCTGCAACGCATTGATTACTCACAAATTTCCCGGTGGAGTGTATCGTAGTACCAAAAGCATATTTGAAGAACTTGATGACGTTGATATTTGCGTCCCAGAAAATTTGAGATTTTACCCTTTTCGATCTACCTTTGACTATGAAAGCTTTTTCTCTTCTGACTCTCTACCCAACCCCTCTTCAAAACTTGCTTTTACTGCAAAACACGAACCTTGCTCTGTCTCTTTGTGCAGTAATGTCCCCGGTTTCCAATCTCCTGTCTGTTTTGTCAATGATGGTAGTGCTGAAGGGTTGGTTCGACGCAAAGTCGAGCATTTACTGACTATCTCGAGAGCTGCATACGAGATTTTAAAACCAAAGTACCAGTTTGTGCTTGACGCTCTTGACGAGAGAGGTGATCGCAGGAGCACTAATCTCAAAAACAAATTGGACGATTTTTTGAAGGAGCACATTGTACTTGGTTTTAATTCGGGTAAGTATGATATTAATGTTGTGAAGGTGTACTTACTAAAATCTCTTCACCCCGGGATCACGTTTACCATCAAGAAAAACAATGACTACATGTGCATTAAAACTAAAGAATTAAAATTTTTGGACATGAAAAATTATCTGGCTGCAGGAACTTCTTATGACCAATTTCTCAAGGCATATGGGGTGCAGGTGAGAAAATTCTTTTTTCCGTACGAATTCCTTGATTCTCTTGAAAAACTCGACTATCCTTCTCTTCCCCCGCATGAGGCATTTTATTCTTCTATCAAAAATTCAAACATTTCTGACGAAGAGTACGCTTTGTGCAAACGTGCTTGGAAAGAGCAAAAGATGACAACGCTTAGAGATTTTTTGATTTACTATAACAATCTGGACACTTTTCCTTTCTTACAAGCTGTTGAAAAAGCGTTTTCTTTTTTTCAAGACAAAAAGCTGGATATGTTCAAATCTGCCATTTCTGTTCCTGGGCTTACTTTAAACTATCTCTTTTCTTTACTTCCTCCTGATGTGTATTTCACCCTCATCAGCAATCAAAATCGGGACTTGCATTCTTTGTTTAAGGAAAATTTAGTTGGTGGTCCCAGCATTGTTTTTCACAGGTACCACGAGAAGGATCTTACTTCTTTGCGTGCAGCAGACTTTCCCGAGCCGAAGATTTGCAAATCAATCATTGGATTTGATGCAAATGCCTTGTATCTTTATGCAATCATGCAAGACATGCCTACCGGGCATTTTGTTCGGTATCAAATGGAGGACGGTTTTAAACCCCGAGTGAGTCAAAAGTTTGGTTATCTAGCGTTTGAATGGCTTGAGTTTGTAGCACGACAGGAGGGAATTACGATTAAGCACATGTTTAATGGCGGGGAAAAGACAATAGGTCCAAGGGGGTTAAAAGTAGATGGGTTTTGTCGTGAGAGGAGTTTGATTTTTGAATTTCACGGATGCATTTGGCACGGTTGTACTTGCGGAGTCAATCGAGATGCTGCTGGAGTTTTGAAAAAAGTGAATCCCTTCGGCAAGGACATCGAACAACTCAGAGAGGACACAAAGGAACGAACTCAGCACCTTCGCAGTCTGGGGTATGACGTTAGGGAAATGTGGGAATGTGAGTGGCATCGAATGAAAAAAAACCGGGACGTGCAACGCATTGTAAAATCTCTTGATCTGTGCAAACCCAAGTACAGTTTGAACGCAGATACCATTCTTGAGGGGGTTAAAAACGGTTCTTTGTTTGGGGTATTGCTTTGCGATATTGAAACCCCTGACTCGTTGAAGGAGAAATTTAGAGAATTTTGTCCTATTTTCAAAAACGCTGAAGTGTCTCGGGAGGACATCTCTCCATTGATGCGAGATTTTGCCGAGAAAACTAAATGTTTGTCGCAACCTCGTAAAATGCTGATTGGAAGTTATTTTGCAAAAAAGATTTTTCTCATTACTCCTCTTGTGAAATGGTATTTGGAACAAGGGCTAGTAGTGACAAAAGTCTATGAATTTGTGGAATATGTTCCAAAGCAGTGTTTTCGTGGTTTCGGGGAAAGCGTTTCAGAGGCCCGCCGAGCTGGTGATCGAGACCCGGATAAGAGCGTACTTGCAAATCTGATGAAGCTTATAGGGAATTCTGGCTACGGTAAGTGTATTACCAATTTGGAAAAACACAAGAAGGTCCAGTATTTCAATGCGAGTGAAGTGTCCGGAGCTGTGAATGATTCCTATTTTTGTGATTTAGACGAGCTAGATGAAGATTTTTTTGAGGTTTCTTTTAATAAAAAATCCATAGAGTTCAAACTCCCTATTCAGATCGGGTTTTTCGTTTACGGTTATGCAAAATTACGAATGCTACAGTTTTACCATGAATTTCTTAGCTATTATGTTGACAAAAAAGATTTTGAATGTCTTGAAATGGACACCGACTCACTCTACATGGCATTGTCCGGTCCATCTTTTGAGGCCGTCATTTCTCCATCCAAGCGACATGAATTTTATTCCAATTTCCATCACTGGCTCCCATCTCAATCTTGTCCCCGTCACCGCCAGCAGTGGATCGAAAAAAAGTGTCTTTCTCAGGACTGGACGCCTGATGAGTGCTGCTTGGAACAGCAGCGCTATGACAAACGCACCCCTGGGTTGTTTAAAACAGAGTGGGAAGGTACTGCCATGGTCTGTCTTTGCTCCAAAACTTATTACGGAAAAAGCTCTCAACCCAAGCAAGTTTGCAAAGGTCTTAACACAAAACAAAATGTTTTTTCCCTCGAAACCTACCTCAACGTCATCAAGAATCAAGCCAGTGGTTTTGGTACTAACAAATCTTTTCGCGTTAAAGATAATAGTGTGTATACTTATGAGCAAGTTCGATCCGGTTTATCGTATTTTTATCCTAAACGTTTGGTCCTGGATGATGCTGTTAGCACAAAACCGTTGAAACTTTAATTCTTTGTGTTTGTGGTGTGTTGAAAGTAATAAAAAATGCCTATGCTGTGTTTTGTTCTTGTACATCATTTTTTTAGAAAGCTAGTTAAATTTCAAAGGAAAAAAAAGGTTGAGAGAGTACTTAAAATGCAGTTTTGTAGCGAACGCATTTAGATGATGGCAAGCAACGCACTTTTTAGATCAGATTCTGAAACCGAATTATATCCATGCGCTACCCCACATCGAGAGGACCTTCGATTGTTGTTAAGTAGGCTAGGAACTTTTTCAAACGTTCGGTGGCCGCATTCCTCGCCTGGATTACATCCACTTCAACTCGCGGAAGCAGGGTTTTATTACGTAGGCCGCTTTGATCAAGTCAAGTGTTGGTACTGTGGGGGTGGATTACAAAGGTGGGATGATCATGACAATCCGTGGAAAGAACACGCAAAGTTCTATCCTCATTGCGAATTTTTGCTAAGTCACAAAGGATTCAATTTTGTTTATGATGTCAATCGTGGAATCCCTTACCTAGTTAGACCATTAACATCCAAGCTCCGTCTACCTGTGTCGGCAGGGTTCTTGATACGAAATACAAGTCTTAATCCAACTGCAGTTTTTGATCCAAGTACCTCATCCTCAAGATCTCCGAGTCCCACAACCGTTACAGAGAAAAATTCCTTGGAAGAGACAAGTTTACTAGCTCCAGAACGGATCTCTCAGGATGAACAATTTCCATCACCTGACAATTCTTGTAAAATTTGTTATTCTGGAGCCATCAATGCTTTGTTTTTGCCTTGTTCGCATATTATGTGCTGTTTGAATTGTGCAATGGTAGTTGCTGATAAAGGTTGTCCTATTTGTCGTGCAAAAATTTTCGAAATAAAAAAAAGTCGTTTTGTCATAAAAAAGACTGCTTTTTATAAAAAGGTAGTTAGTTTTAGGATGGACGTGCGATTTCAACACCCTTTTACCTGCGTCATCGCCGGGGCCACGGGAAGTGGTAAAACTGTTTTTTGTAACTAGATTGTTACAATATGCAGACGCCATGATAAACTTTCCTCCAGAAAAAATATATTGGCATTACGGCGCATGGCAGACGCAGTTCGAAAGCATTCCCAACGTCGAATTTATTGAGGGTCTACCGAATATAGAAAATGTTGACAAGACAAAAAGAACATTAATTATCATTGACGACTTGATGAATGAAACCAATCGTTCAGTAACAAACTTATTCACGAAAGGAAGTCATCATTACAACTGTAGTGTCATTTACATCGTTCAAAATTTATTTAATCAAAACAAAGAAAACCGAACCATTTCTCTGAATAGCCATTACATCGTTGTCTTTAAAAACCCACGCGATGTATCGCAAATCGTTCATTTAGCAAAACAGTCTTACCCATCGCGTCCAAAAGTTGTGCAAGAAGCTTTTCTAGACGCCACATCTAAACCGTTTGGCTATTTGCTGTTTGATTTTACTCAGAAGATTCAGGACTCGTATCGTTTGCGAACTCAAATCTTTCCAGACGAAACCAACTTTGTTTATACTCCAATATAATGTCACGTCTGCAGCGTCATGCATCCACTTTAAAACTGCTGTCGAAGGCGAAGCCTGGACTTGTCAAAGGAATTTTAAAAAACTCGGATGATGATTTAATAAAATGTTTGTGTGAGTGTTGTCATAACCTTTTAAAAGGGAACATTCCTCTTTCAAAAAAAGAAGTTTCCAAGCTGAAAAAGTATAAAAAGCCGATTCGCGACATCGCCAAAAAGTCCATCACTCTTCGGCGAAAACGAAAAATTCTTCAAAAAGGTGGATTCCTGGCAACTTTATTTTCTGCTGTAGTACCTGCTATTGCCGGATTAATTGGAGGAATTGCTCGCAAATGAATAACGTCAAGAAGATGGTTCTTGTTGAACCGCGAACGTTCGAGATGATGAAAAGCAGTCGGCATGAAAAGTCCCTCATTCAAAATGTCTTGTCAGAATTGGATGCTGAAATGAATTCTGTTATTTCTCGTTCCGATATTCCCACCAGCGAAAAAAGTAAAATTGTACAACCAAGTCTTGCAGCGTTACATGACGTATAAAGATAAATCGGAAAATCCACCTGTGAAAGTCCGCATTGAAGATAAAAAACTATTTACCGAAAATGATATTTTAAAGAACGTATCGACCCAACAAAAGGCTAAAGCAAAGGAACTCATCAGCTTTATAAAAGACAACTCTACTATTGGTTGGAGTGATTCGGGGGAGTTTGTTTTTGATGACAAGGTGATTCCCAACTCCAATATAAAGGATCTGATCGTTGAAAGTGTAGGAAAACGCAAGCCAACGGGACTGAACGGTTGGAAAGAATTTCAAGGTGCTCTGAACGCACTCCAAGCTCCTATTAAGTTTCTCTCTCCCACAAAGAAAGCGTTTAAAAGGCGAACTTTTAAATGGGAACCCTATCGCTGATTTACTACGATCCAGCTCGTGTGGGTAGTCTGGGTGGCATTGGTAGTTTAGAAAGAGCATCCAAAAAGCCTGCAAGAAAATGGTTGTCCACCCAAGACACGTATAGTCTACATAAACCTACTCGGAGACGTTTTCCAAGAAGAAGAGTGATCGTGAGCGGCATAGACGACCAATGGCAAGCCGATCTTGTCGATTTGTCTTCTCTCAAAAAAGAAAACAAAAATTACAAGTACCTTCTGACGTGCATCGACGTTTTTTCCAAGTTTGCGTGGGTAGAACCTTTAAAAGACAAAAACGGTAAATCTTTAAAGGAGGCCTTTGCACGGATTTTGAAGAAAACGCAAAGAAAACCCAGAGCGTTGCAAACCGACAAAGGATCCGAGTTTACTAACAAGCTTTTGCAAAGGTGGCTGTCATCAAGAAACATACACTTTTTTACAACTCATAACGAAGAAACAAAAGCGAGCATCGTAGAACGTTTCAACCGAACAATCAAGACTCGCATGTGGCGTTATTTTACATCCAAAAACACGAAGAAATACATTGACATTCTGAAAGATTTAGTTCACTCATACAATCACTCTTATCATCGTTCCATAAAACGCACGCCCGCTTCTGTGGGTTACGAAAATCAGGAAAAAGTTTGGCTGACACTCTACGCGGATAGTTCAAGAATCGAAGCTCCTAAACTGAGAATAGGAGATTATGTACGTATCAGCAAAACAAGAGGAAACTTTCAAAAAGGCTACCTCCCAAACTGGTCTGAAAAATTATTCATCATTACAGAAGCTGTACATGGAAAACCTCCCTATTATAAGCTAAAGGATCTGGATGGGGAAAACATTGAAGGAACGTTCTATTCTCAGGAACTCCAGAAAGTAATTAAAGACAACGACGTGTACAAAGTGGAGAATATTTTATCTTCGAGAAAGAAATCAGGAAAAAAGCAATTTCTTATAAAATGGTTGGGGTATCCAGAGAAATTTAATTCGTGGATTGATGCCGAGAACATTGTTCGGTATGAGTAAATGGTGTTTGTTCGGAAAGTTCGTCCCTAGAGCCGAAATTGTGTTTATCTGTCAGGTGATTGCAATTTACGCGATCATTTCTGCGAGCATTTACAATTTGAGTGTGGATTCAGACCAAACCTCTCTGTGGGTGAGTTTGCTATCGAGTTGTCTTGGGTATCTGCTGCCAAGTCCGACAATTAACAAAGAAAAAAACGAAGAAAATGTTTTACATGACACTGCCGAGCAATAGCTCCTTTGATCATTTTCCGAACAACATATTATCGGATTATACGACCAAGCTTCCCCAGGAGATTCATCTCGAAGGCTCTTGGGAGGTTGGAATCGCTGAAATCAGTTATCCTCGCACTTGGTACAATGTACCTGAAGGAGAATTCTGGTTAAAATATGAACATAAACGTCGCGTTGTCCGTGTAACTTTGAAGCCAGGATTTTACAGCTCTCCTAAAGATATTGTGGATGAATTGATGAAAGGATTAAGACAATATTATGGGGATGAAACTTTAGGAGTTCGTTTGATGTACGAGGAATTTGCGAACAAAGTCCTGATTCAGGTGGCTAGAGGAAGAGTAACTTTTGGAAGAGATTTAGCAAACTTACTAGGTGCTCACTTTGAGGAATATACAAGTCCTACGACATATCACCCATCCACAGAAATCGATATTTATCAGGGAACTTATTCCATCTTTGTATACTGTAACGTCATTGAACCGAGAATTGTTGGCGACATCATGACACCTTTACTGATGACCATCCCTATCGAAGGTTCCCATGGAGATTACATTCACAAGCGATTTGAAAAAATACATTATCACCCTTTAATACGCAAGAATTTTAGTGACATCCACATTGCTTTGCGAAACGACCAGGGTGACACACTAAAGTTTGAGAGAGGAAAAGTCACAGTCACTTTGCATTTTCGGAGAAGAAAGTTGCAACACGTTTGAAAAAAGATGAAGGTGAAATACTGTTGTAACCCGAAAGATTACGAAAACTACTATGTCACTCAAGTCGGAAAGGGTATGCCTTATTATTCTGGAAGACAATTTCAGCGGGGGTATGGCCTCGGTGGTTTGTTTTCGTCCATTGGTCGTGCGGTTCTACCAATGATTAAGTCCGGGATAAAAACAGTGGGAAAAGAAGTGCTACGCTCAGGAGCCGAGCTTGCTTCAGATGCGCTGCAAGGTAAAAATCTAAAAAAAGCGGCGATCCATCGAGCCAAGCAAAGTGGCGTCAACCTTCTGAAACGCATAGCCGCTCCTCCACCACCTGGGGAACCCGTTCAGCCTCCATTGAAACGTAGACGAAAAAGGCAGTCAGCTATAGAAAGATCTAAAAAATCTTCAACAAGATCGAAAGACATTTTCGGTTAAATGGCAAGTCTCATTCATCCGGCCTCTTGTGAAGGATTAAAAAGCGAACTCGATCTATTTGCTCTTCCAGCCACTCAAACTTCGGTAGACCATGGAAGGGTTGTTGAGCATCGGCCTACGTCGATTCTTTCGGAGAATAGTCCAGTGGAGTTTGTCATTTCTGAGGAAGGTGATTACTATATTGACTTGGCCAACACGTTTCTATACGTACGGGCTGCTGTGGTGAACGAAGACGGTTCAAATCTTGCAGATGGTGCAAACATAGCGCCAATCACGAATTTTCTTCACAGTCTCTGGTCTCAAGTAGATCTCAGTTTAAACAATACTCTAATTACTCAATCGAACAATACTTATGCATATCGAGCGTATATCGAGACGTTGTTGAGCTTCGGAAAAGAGGCAAAGCAGTCCCGACTCCTCGGCAACAAATGGATTAAAGACACCCCTGAGCATTTTGATTCAACAGCAGAGGCCAATGCTGGGTTTACTGTGCGAAAATTAGAAGCTGCTGGAAGTCACGAAATGGATATGCTAGGAAAGATCCATTTGGACATGTGTTTTCAAAACCGTTATCTGTTAAACGGTGTGGAGATGAAGCTACGATTCATTCGATCCAAGAGCACTTTTTGTTTGCAAGGAGAGGGAAATTTCAAAGTTTCTTTGAAAGATGTTAGCTTGTACTGTCGGAAAGTGAAGCCTAGCGATGCTGTGCGCATGGGACACATCAAACCCCTGCAACTGGGTTCGGCAAAGTATCCTCTTAGAAGAGTAGAAGTCAAATCCTTTACCATTCCACAAGGGAATCTTACTGCGATCAAAGAAAACTTGTTTTTGGGACAGTTACCTAAAAGAGTCGTGATTGGATTTGTGGATAACGACGCCTACAATGGAGTGATTGGTAAAACCCCTTCAACTTTAAACACAACAACATCAATTTCATAGCTTTGTACAAAGATGGAGAGCAAATACCTTCCCGTCCTTTTGCAGCCTGATTTTGCCGGCCGACGATTCATTTGCAGCTTTTTGTCGCTGTACACGGAAACAGGACAATATTATTTAGACGAAGGAATAGATTTGACTAAAGACGATTTTAAAGGTGGAAACGCCTTGTTTGCTTTTGACCTAACACCAGATTTAGGATCTTGCGGCGAAAATTTTGAACTGGTTAAAAACGGAAACTTACGACTGGAAGTTCACTTTGCTCAAGCTCTACCTGCTACTGTTAACGCAGTTATCTACGCTGAATTTGACAACTTATTGCAAATCGACAAGTCACGCAACGTCGTTTTTGACTACAACGCATGAATTCCGATCAAATTGAGAGAATTTTAACTCAAGACCCCTATACCAAACACGTTTTCAAAGAAGTATGTCCTCGCGATCGATTACCTGCCTCGATATCTTATCCGAGCGCATTCGTTTTGAACACCGATCCGAGTTGGAGAAGAGGAGAGCATTGGATTGCCGTGTATTTTGATGAAAACAAGCGAGGAGAATTTATGGACAGCTATGGACTGAATCCTGAATTTTACAATTTTGATTCTTTTATGAATGAAAACGCAACTACTTGGTCATGTAACTCTAAATCGATTCAGAATCCTTTATCGGTTGTTTGTGGACATTATTGTGTATATTATATTTTGTACAGATGTCGTAATGTATCCATGAAAAAAATTTTGTCGCCTTTTACGTCGAATGTGGTTAAAAATGATCAAATGATCGAAAAGTTTATACAACATAATTTCAATGTCAAAATCGACTATGGGATTGATCAATTTCTTTCATAGTAACTTATCCTAACACCACAGGGCACATGTCTTGCGTAACGTTCGAACCCATTTACCGGTTTTGCTGTTGACTCTCGCTAGCTTAGCTGGTTTTTTTTGAATTACTGCATAATTATTTCGCTTGATTTTCGAATTACTGCATAATTATTTCGCTTGATTTTCGAATTACTGCATAATTATTTTGCTGGATTTTTGAATTACTGAAGAATTTTCTGCACATAGACAATAAAACACAAATACAAGAGAATCATGTGGTCTGTTTTATTGGTAAAGTTGCACAGGCAAAAAAAAACATTCAAGAAAGAAAATATTAAGCGCATCCGTCATCTCTTTTTCTCTTCGTGATAGGAGTCGATTCATTCAAACGACAGGGCCTCTTCACTGGAATCTGTTGAATTTTTCTTCTTCGTGGGTCCAGAATTAGATTTAGGATCGCGTTAAATTGCTTTTCTTCTTTTTCTGAAAGACCTGCTTTCGAAAATTCAAAGCCAGAGCTCTTTTCATATAGATAGAGTACATATCGCGTAGGAGCAAGAACAGCATCTACGTCAAACTTCATTTGGAGTCCATCCACCGCCACTTCCCTCCTCATAGTCTCGACTTGTTTCATTACATCACAGTTTTCGTCGTTTTCTTCTTTAACCCAAAACAAGACAGTGACGTAAGGGAGCAAACCTTTGGGTGACTTGAACGCAATGTAAGGCACGTCCTCCAGAAGCAGTTTGATAGACCGCAGCAGTTGCTCCGAGGAAAACGATACTTTTCCCTTACGGATTGTGACGATTGCTTTTCTCATGTTTGGGCATTCACTCGGGATACCAAATCCGGATGAAACGATGTGGGCAAATTTTTCTCTTATACCCCTGGCCATCGCTTGCATAGATCGCGCTCTCTCTAGTAAATCTTGATTCTCATGCAGCGCTTCGTAACACGAGGTATACGGTTGAGTATCGACTGGAACAATTTCTTCAGCTTGTCTCTCGAGTTGATCAGCCATTTCGGTATACGTCTCCATTTTTTGTTTGAATGAAGTTTCAAAACATCAGCTCTTTTTATACACCTTTTTTTTTCTTTGTTTTTGACATGTCAGAACTTGTCTGTCGCCAAAAAAAAAAATTTCCACCCTCCACCTCCCTTGCACCTCCCTCCATCTCCCTTGCACCTCCCCTTCACCTACCTTGCACCTCCCTTGTACCTCCCCTCCACCTACCTTGCACCTCCCTCCACCTACCTTGAACCTCCCTCCACCTACCTTGAACCTCCCTCCACCTACCTTGCACCTCCCTTGCACCTACCCTCCACCTACCTTGCACCTCCCTCCATCTCCCTTGCACCTCCCTTTCACCTCCCTTCACCTACCTCCACCTCCCTCCACCTCCCTTGCACCTCCCTTCACCTACCTCCACATCCCTTTCACCTCCCTTCACCTACCTCCACCTCCCTTTCACCTCCCTCCACCACACTCCATTTCCCTCCCCCTCCACTTGCGGCCTCGATTGCGCACAGTACACTACTAATAGCCTGTGTGATTATTTGATGTAAATCAGTGAATTTTGGTTAACCAATCACTATAGCCTATTTGTGTATTTGCTTTGTGTTGTGTGTTGCTGTTTTGTTACTTGTTAGAAACTTATTGTGGTTCTAGTTTAAGGCATACCCAGTTGCCCATGTTTATCAATTGTAATTGCGACCTAAATGTTAACACATAACCAGTAAAAACCTACTGTTTTATGAGTATCTCGATGTTGTATATTTCTGACAAATATTTGCTAGTGTTGTTTGTTTGGCAGGTGGCAGCTGACTTGATGACTGCATGGTCTTTTTGCTGTCTCTTGGCCAAGTACTTCACCGATCAGATGGCCGAGTGGTATAGAAGAGCGTTTGCTTCTGGATCGGTAGACTTGGGGTTCGATTCCGAGTTGGGTCAAACCAATGACTCTGAAATTGGTATTCACAGTTTCCTTGCTTAACGTTCAGCATTTACGGGCAGTGTGGAGAAAGCCGGCAAGTTTACTTGTTGTGCCGTTGGAAAAGGCACTTAACGGAATTCCCCCATCTTAGTGTGGTAGACAGATGGCCGGCAACTCCTAAGCGAGCTCGTACAGCGCTTCGTCACTTTCTCGTGGGAGGAGGATAAATATGCCAATAATAATTAAAAAAAAAGAAAGTGAACTTATTTTTACCAACTGCATAAGTTGTACTGAACAAACATAAATTTACATACTACAGTAGATAAATTCACTAGGTGAATAAATTGTACTGAACTGAACTAGTACACAGCATTAGTATATAATCAATTATGCCTAATGTATACTTGATCAGATGGCCCTGTGGGATAGAGCGTCTGCTTCTGGATCGGTAGACTTGGGGTTCGATTCCGAGTCGGGTCAAACCCATGCCTTAAAAATTGGTATTCACAGCCTCCTTGCTTGACACTCAGCATCAAAGAGACAGTGTGGAAAAAGCTGGCAAGTTTACTTGCTGTGCCGTTGGGAAAGGCACTTAACGGGATTGCCCCATCTTAGTGAGGTGGACAGATGGCCGTGATAGGAGGATAAATACGCCAAAAATGAAAACATAACTGGTAGAAGTAAATATTGTTAGCCTACCTGGTACAGTGCCTTTGTATGAAGATTTAGATTTTCACAATTTTCAATGTGCTTAAATATAAATTATGCAATGTTCTTGTCGTTAAACAGGCCAAAACAGTATTGCTAGGCTATACATATGTATAACACTACATATGTAAGGTTTTGTGAAGATTTTAACAACATGAGTCAAGAAAATTTCCTTATTACTATATTTGTAGAAGGGATGTCAAGTGACGAGGAAGATATTTGTGGTTTTGATGATGAAGCAGTTTTAGTTAATGCTAATGAGTCAGTTTTGGAGAAAGATATAAAAAAAATCTGGTGTATGGTGGGAGGGTATAACGATGATTTCAGTGAATCTACAATGGATTATTTTTTAAAAGTGATTGGAATAAATCCAACTGGAGACTCTTTACTAAAACAATTTGCAGTTGATGGAGTCACAGTAATACCCGGTTTATTTCCGCAAAAGTCGAGGCGAGAAGCATTCAATTTAACGAAAAAGTTTTTTGAACAACTCTTATTTCACACAAGCTCACCAAATCAAGTCACAAAGGTTGTCTCAACACCTGAACTTACCATTGACTATCGTCGCATCATTTCGTACATCGGCGGGTACATTTTGCATAAACTGAAAAAACGAAAGTCAGGAGTGGACGATTCCTCTGTACGTTTTTTGGATACCTTGTGCAATGTCAATGGCTGTGTTGATCAGCAGTCGCTAATCGGCATATTAAGTAATCCAAAATATGGCTCATTGCAAGTGCCTAATCAAAATGTGGTTAACATGCTCATGTATGTTGAGAAAAAGTTTCGGCAATTGAAAGATACTGACAATTTCTTAGGAAGGATTACCCTTAGTTTAAACATGGAATATATTTACATTATTACTGATGTTTGCAATTGGGATACCAGTAACTGCAAAGTTGAAAGAAAATGCATTGATTTGATTTGCCAATATTATCTAAAAATGAGAGCACATCACAAAGCAAAGACTTTAAAGCAAGAAGTAAAAGTTAACTCTTCCAAAAAAGCTCTACGAAAATCTTTAGCTTCAGATTAGTGAAATATGAACTGTGGAGAAAATGTTGCCGACTTGATAGCTGTCTATTGTTTTTCTGAAGTTTGTAGTTAATTATATTGGTGTTGAATCATATTATTTTTGTTTTAATTTTTTATCTCGTTTTCTTGAGCTACTTAATTTAATAATAATCAATGGTCAAACTGTTTTCTGAACAGCAAAGCATATTGAGCAACCCTATAGGCCTATATATAATATTGCAGTTGATGAAGTTGTTGTAATTAATAATTTATTGCAAAATTGATAGGTAAACATTAATCACGAACAAAAAAACAAAAATCACGTTATTAAAAACGATCAATAGCTAAATAAGAAAATCAGTAGGCCCAGTGGCGGCTCGTGGCCACAAAAACAAGAGATGCTGCAAGCGACAAGTTTTGACAAGCCTACGAAATTGTGGTAAACCCGACGCCTTTTACAGAAGCGCCAAATTTGCGGTGTGGCGAGCTAAGACGATACAGCAGTTTCTTTAAATAAATTGCAGTTGGTGTAGTTGTTCACGACAACACTATCGATGCAAGAAGTGTAAGTTCGATTACTGGGCCAATCATTTCGGACACAGTGTCGCCAACGGCTCACTACCGCTGCGATGTTTTTTTCGGAACTTTGCAATTGTTCCGTCAGTTTTCTACTGTCAGCACTTTAAGGCTAAAAAAGAAAGCTAGCTTACTTAGTGTATAACCAGCCTTAAAATGACACCATGAAATGTAATTTAATGCTACTAAGATGCAAAGTCATTACAACACAAAATTACGGGTTTGATGCGAATAAATATGTTAAAAAACAAAAAATTTAATAAACGCCACACACAGATAGTTCGGTAGTTTTCGTTTTGCCTTAAGTAAGTTTTAACTCTTATCTTACCGGTGATATTGTTTGTCAGACTTCGCGATGCTTAGTTTCATGCCTATGTTATTTTTTACACTTGTTGAAAACACCATCCGCAAAAATTTCTCCCACAAGAACACAAACGAACATCATAGAAGTAAAGGTTCCATTGGCAGACTATTATGTACACTCTACACACCTACACCGCAAAAACAACTTTGCAATTAATTCAAGAGATAATTAATTAGCATTTTTTTTCTAGCTGCGGCCTGAGCGAGATAATTTATTACCGATTATTCTAATCGCTCAAAATGGTTTTGGTTTATCGATTACCGATATCGCTTTTGTAATATATTTTGCTTTCGACGATAAATTATCGCAATAAACGATTCTTTATGCTCACGCTGTTCAAAATCAGTGAGTAGGCGCTACACTATGAAAAAATAACACGGTGTCCATAAAGTTTTGTTACAATTTCAAAAATCTTTCTTTGTTTTAACTTGTTTAATGCCACGGCAGAGTCCGTGAACTGCTCTCTTTTCTTAAAAAATCTAGAAAAACATTTTTGCAACTTGACCTACTGTACAAAAACAAAAAAACTTCGTCAAGCACTTTAAAAATTTATCGCAACATTTATCGTAAAAATTTATGTATTACCAATATCGCTTTCACAAAGTGAGATTTATCGATTAATTCAAAAACGTCATTAATAGCCTTCTTTGCGTCACCGTTGGCTCATTTGCATACGAAAAAACTTTTGCTGCAGAATAAATCAGGGATTCCATTTAAGAATTTATATTATGATTAAAAAATTGAAAGAAAAAAGAAATGTAGAAAAGTTTGGGAATAAGACTTTAAAAGGTAATGAAGAAATATAACTAAGTGTAGAAAAAACTAAGGGGTGCTGCAGCTCTTATGTACGAGCCGCCGCTGAGTAGGTCCATGTAAAATAAACAAGAAAAATAACAAAACAGAATATATATACTAACCGAAAAACAACTAACTAAATATAACAATAGAAAGATAATTCAATTTAATCCGCAAAGACGTAAAAGTAAATGATCATAGATAACTTAATAGAAAGCGCTAAAATTTATCGCTTCGCCAAAACTAAAAAAAGATTTTGTTAAAGCTTTCACGAAGTCGTGATTAGGTTTGTCCAATCAGCTATGAGCGACGTCACTTCCTTCACGCTTCATATCAAATCATACAGCGTGAAGTTTCTATCTAGAGATAGTTAACAAGTTTTGCCTTCGACGGCGCTTAGCCAGCGGTTCATCGCTAATCTCCCCGCATTTCCAGTCAACAGTTGACACATTGCTTCCTTTCGGGGGCCAACCCCCCCCCCCATTGACGATTGGAAAAAATAAAAACCGCTCTTTTCGTGCCGATTAGCCTTTTTTCATGCAGAGATTGTGTTTTTCTGTGCTGTTTCAAATTGCCTATATAATCTCGAGAAACTTTCATTGTGATACAATAATACTGGTAGCCAAACTTTTCTGGTGTGTAGCGCTTGAACCAATGGCTGGCTCAAAATGCAAGCCTGGACAAGGTCAATGGGTACTAAAACTGGAGTCGTGTTGTGATGTCATAAAGACATTGTTCTCAACGGCTATTACTGGACAAGACAACGTTTCAGCGCAGAAGGCATTCTTGGAAGAGAACGGTTGCAACGCAGGCAGATATTCCGCTTGCGATGTCATCATTTTGAGCCAAATCGGCCAGTTGGCGTAGTGGTTAAACACATCGCTATCGGCGCGGGATGTTTTGGGTTCGATTTTTGGGCCCGCATCGGCCAGTTGGCTCAGTTGTTAAGCGCACAGGTTATCGGTGCAGAAGGTCTGGGGTTCGATTCCCGGGATGGTCAAATCGGCACAGAGTCGCCAACGGCTCGCCACCGTTGCGACGTTTCTGTGTTACCCAAGCGCAAAGAGATGGGCCCCAGTGACGCTCGCAGAGGTCGGGAGTCAGCACTCCCCTTCCCCCTTGACAATTGCAGAAAAAATGAAACCTTTCTTTTTTAAAACGAACCGGTTTTTCTTCATGCGGAGCTTGCCGAAATTGCTATCATGTTTTCATTCCAAGCAACACCATCCCCCACAAAACATTTTAGCGTAAACCATTCCCTTACAAGTACAATGATCATCCCTCCTTACGTCTGCGTGAAAAGTTGTACCATCTCCCCGTATGTGTTTTTACAACTCGAGCACTGATTACGATGCAATGCTACAATACCGGTACCCGATAGTCCAACTTTTCTGTTGTGTTTTGCTTGAAGTGCATTTTTGTCACTGATGTTGCTGTGAAACAATTAAGAAGTGGGAGTTTGCTTAATTGCCGCGTATCTGCAGTAACTATGGCTGCACACAAATTTTTTTTTTTAATTAAATCAAATCTTGATTATACTCGTTTCATTAAATTCGTTGTTGTACCGAAACGTGGTAGCAAGTGACAGGGCCTGACCCTGCGGCTTAGCGCCTGGGCAACGCAGCTCCAAAGAAACCAAAGAAACGTCGCAGCGGTTGCGAGCCGTTGGCTACACTGTGTCCGATTTGACCGGCCTGGCAATTGAGTCCCAAACCTTACGCATCGACAGCGAAATCTTTTAACACTACGCTATAATCGCCCGGTGTTTTGAGAAATTATATTAAAATATAAAAAACTAAATTGACACTGCTTTAACTGCCAAAAGTAAGACAAAAACACTGCCAAAAACGACCATAGACCAACGAAAGATTTGAAGAGGCCTAGAGGCGGAACGAGGGGAGAGACAACATTGTTTTTTCGTACCGTAGGCTGACTATCTCACGAGCTAGAGTTCTTCGTTTTCCATGGACACCCCGATTATGTGTTTGAAAGCATCTGATATCGACGCTGTGATTTGGCAGAAAAATGCTTAGATAATATCGACGCTGTGTTTGACTTTAATTGGATGATTAGAGATTCCTCTCGCGCATAATTTATTTTAGTTTAAAAACGTATTGGTAGGGAGGCAGTTTTTTCTTATGCTCCAATATCTTCACTTTTCAAACTTCAAGCGAGAAATTGCCCCCTTCATAATGAGTGTACTGTATATTGACTGTTTATAACAAGGTTTAGCCTATATGCGTTGTTTATATTAATGTTGGTTCTTGAAAAAAGTTTTTTGGAGAGAAGGAATTGCTTGTTTTACCACCTGGGTGCACCCTGTTTGTGACGTTGCGACAGCTAGCCAATCTACTTCAGTCAATTAACCTTCCTATGGCCCAAAAATGATTTCAACTAAAATTTTTTTAGAAAAATTTTAACCACGGCCTGACAGCTTGAGTTTCTGTGAAACCTTTTCTCTCCTTAAATGAAATGCACAGCATTAAGCAAAAGTGTGAATGAAATATCTTCGTTGTTTTCTTAGTTATGGCATTATATAGCTTAATCATGGTTAACTGCAATTTAGGCTGGAACTATTACAATACGATGCACTTAAGAGGTAAACTACTGTAATTGTAATGTAGTATTTTTACGTCATTACAATGTGACGTCACTGAAACCCCCTTTGAAAAATCCTGCGTACGCCACTGGGGCCCACCATTTCTGAATTCATTGTAGTAATTTATGAATTCATTGGATATGTAATAGAAGTGCATACCGTAATTATATTCAGTACAGCACCTACATTTAATTGCATTAAAGGGCTAATACAGATATCTGCTGTTAGTTTTTGTTGTTGCAGATATTAATTTCTCCAGACATCTACCAATCGATGAGCATTTAAAATTTCTTGGTTTTCCGGCTTCCATTTCCAACAATTCTGCGTTGTGTTAAACATTTCTTTAATCTGTATCAGTTTTGCTGTGTATTAAGCTGATTAGGTCACTAGAACAATTCAAATAATTTACTGATGAAAGTTGATTATTATGATTTTTTTAACCACTGCTGGTACCTTATTTAAACGTCAAATTATATATTTTTTGGTCATCACTAATTACTTGGCATAGGTCTATTGTTTTTTTAGTTGTGTTTAATTTTTTAAATTTCTGCACGTTTCAACGTAACCTGTTTTTCTGCGATTGTTCTTGTTTTTGTTTGGTGTTTTTCTGGTCGTTAAATAAAATAAACTACTACCGGTCCTACTACTACCACCACTATAAGCAAGTTAGCCTGCGCAACGTTTGAAATTGGTGTGAACGCTCCCGTAAGCGTATTACGTTTGACGATAAACGGTACGGAAACGTAGACGGCTGTGAAACGCCGACGTTGACGGTAACGGCTTCGGTGTGAAGCGGACTTATATTGCTCGTGAATTATATTGCTCGGAAAAATTATATATTGCTCGTGAATTGTCAAACTGTAAAGGCGATGGACGTAAAATGTGGGAAGCCGTCAAAACTCTTATTCCTTCAAACTCAACAAAAAAGTCCAAAGCGACCCCCAGCGAACTCCGAATTGACGGCTCTCTTATTCAGAATCCAAAACTTATGGCTGATGAATTCTGTAAACACTTTACTAATATTGCTGACTCTATCTTGGACAGCTTAAATCTTACATCTTATACAAGCGACTTCAAACATTATCTACCGAAAAGAGTCACAGATTCAATTTTTATGCAGCCTACCGATCTGGCTGAAGTATTTGCTGCCATTATGTCGTTAAAATCCAATAAAAGTTGTGGCGTTGACTACATTCCGCCTAAAATATTCAAGTCATCTGCAAATATCATTTCCGAGCCTCTTTCACAATTGATAAACAAGGCGTTTTTACTCGGAATATTCCCAGACAGTTTAAAAATTGCCAAAGTAGTTCCAATTTACAAATCTGGAGACAAGCGCAACCCTTCAAATTATCGACCAATCTCCCTATTGACGTGTTTCTCTAAGATTTTCGAAAAATTAATATTTACAAGAATAAACTATTTTTCGAAAAATTAATATTTACAAGATTTTCGAAAAATTCTAGCACCGCCTCAATATGGCTTTCGTAAAGGATGCTCCACCATACATGCAGTTACTGAAGTAATTACAACCGCATATGATAACATTAGTGCTAACCTACACACTGGCTTAGTTTTTCTAGATATTAAAAAAGCTTTCGACACAGTCAGCCACGATATATTAATCCAAAAACTTGAACATTACGGAATAAGAGGTATTGCTAATGATCTACTTAACTCATATCTGCGATCTAGGAAACAATTTGTCATGGTGGACGAAATAGAGCATTCGGATCTTTTCCAAATTAAATCGGGGGTTCCCCAGGGCTCCACTCTGGGCCCTTTATTATTTTTGCTTTACATTAATGATTTGGTCAATAGTACATCCGCTACATCTATTTTGTTTGCGGATGACACTTGTCTTAGTTTTAGTGCTTCATGTCCAACTGAATTAATCGACGACATCAATACTGAACTGATATCAGTTTACCACTGGATGAAAGCTAATAAACTTTGTATTAACGCCAAAAAATCAACTGCCCTATTGATACCGAGTAATTCCAAGCTGCAAATTCAAAATAAAGATATTTTGTACAATGATGCAAAGATAAGTGTCTGTAAATCAGCTAAGTACCTTGGGGTACAAATCGATTCTGACCTCAACTTCAAATCCCACATACAACTTCTTCACAATAAACTCTCTCGCTCTGTAGGAATAATGTTTAAAGTCAAAAAATTTCTTCCTAAAAACGTATTAACTCAACTTTATCATGCCATGTTTAACTCCCATCTCATCTACTGCATCACGATCTGGACCTCAACGTTTTCAACCCATCTTAACTCTATTCGCATTCTCCAAAACAAAGCAGTTAAACTTCTAGCTGGTGTACATTGGAGACACTCTAGTTCCAGTGTTTATAAATCGCTGAACATCCTCAAACTCGACGACATGATTAAACTGCAAACAGCCCTATTCGTTCATCGTCACTTTAACAATAATCTACCTATTAATTTTCAGGGCTATTTCACAAACGTTAATACCTGTCACTCCATTGCAACCCGCAGGCAAGCCTGTGGTCTCAATTATCACATACCAAGGTGTAGATCTTCGAAATTACAACGCTCAATCAAATATAAAGGGGTAAAAATATGGAATTCAACACCTTTAGAAATGAGAAAATTTAACTTAAAGAAATTCAAAAAATCATTGAAAAATCTCTATTTGAAGAGCTATTAGCCAGTTTCCATTTTATGAAGTAGCCTTCACTCTCCAGCGGGCGGCAGTGTCGCTGTATATGCCATGATCATTTATTAATTTATCTTTTAGATTATTCAGTTATTAATTATCTACGATTGTCCACAAACTGCAACCATTGAATTGCCAGCTATTAAAAACAATAATTTAGTTTTTAGGGTGGCTGCTTGACTCGAAGACCTCACGGTCCCTTCGCAGTCTCCCTGTCCTGTTTTTTGTATTGTATTTATTTTCCTTTTGTGTATTGTGTATACTTTTGGACAAATAAATAGTGATGAATGAATGAATGAATGCTTCACACGGAAGCCGTTACCGTTGCGTCTGCCGTTACGACTACGTTAGGGTGTTCACACACAAAAAATGTGGGCTGGCGGTGACGGGACGTAAGTGATTTTCTTGGTTTTCCCGTCATTTCGTTGAGATAAAAAACATTTATCTCAACATAATGACGGGAGGAAAGAGAACTGATTTTGAGCTATGTGAGTGGGCAAAGTGCAGTACCAGTGTACTTGTGGCATAATTGCTTCATATTGGCAACTTGTTAAGGTTTTGAGGATTGTCATTTTACTTAAAATGCGTGCTAAGCAGCAAAAGAAGCGTTGGTAGGCTACGGTTGTAACCGGTATTCAGCAACCATGGCCTAGTAGACTACAGTATGGTAGGTTACTACTGTACATTTCATGAGTGAATTGTAGTACCGGTAACTCTACGATGCTGTAGGCTGTGGTTACTAAGCAGTAGTCTATAGCTGGGTAGGCCGTAAAATAAAAAGTCTGTTAGCATGTGCCTCCGCCAGTCTGTCCTACCATTCCAGAGTAGTATCACATACCGGTAGCCCAAAAAGCCTACTTGCCAGTCTGTTATTCAGTTATTGGTGATAGCCTACGCGTACAGTTTTCTTTCACTGGTACATAGTACCAGTAGTAGCCCATATTAGCTGGTCAACTGGTGGAACTCCATGGCTGTGCAGTGAGTGAGTAGAATGGGCTACAATGGTTGCCAACTTGCCAATGAAATCATCGCATGCATGGTTATCGGTATGGGTTAAAATAAGGGTTAGGGGGGACCAGTAAGTTATGCCCTAACCTTAACCATAAAGATAAACCTAACCCTAACTTTGACCCTATAATTTTGATAGGCTTATTCTTTATTTATCTATTGTACCCACTGGCAGTGTTCTCTAGTCCAGCCCAAACAAAATGCTTACAATACCAGTATTGGTAATTTGCCCAAACGTTTTTACTAGCCTACTTCACAACTTTTGCCCAAAATTTTGCTTTGAAACTGGTTTATAAAAAAAAAAAAAAAAAACTAAATAAGCAATTGTTTGCAGATAGAAGTTTTCAGGTAGCCTACATTCAATATGATTCGCCCAATATTTATTTTGTTTTTCTATCTTTATGATATTTTCCCAAAACCTCAAATTTCTAATTTTTGCACCTTACAGGGAACACTGTTCACCATGTGATCTACTGGTACCACAATGTTTCTTCACTGTTTATGTGCTGGTGTGTGCGTCCTACTATGCACAATTTTACGCATTTGTGATTAACGGATCAGGCAATAAGCATGGCATTTAATGAGATTTTAATTGAGCAAGTTAAGCAACATCCCTGCTTGTATAATGTATCATAAAAATAAAAGATTTCAAGAGTAGAAACATTAAAGACCAAGCTTGGATTGTTATTGGCAATGAATTAAAAGAGAACGGTAAGTTTGTGAGCAAAAAAAAACTTAATGTCTAATATACCAATAAACTCAGTGGCGTACGCACGGGGGAGGTTTCGAAGGTCAAAACCCCCCATTGAAGATTATGAAAAAAATGAAAACCTCTCTTTTTGGAACGAACCGCCTTTTTTCATACAGAGATTGCCGAAATTGCTCTCATGTTTTCTGTGCTATCCAACTTGCTTATAAAATCTTGAAAAACTTTCATTGTGATGCAATAATAGGCCTACTAATAGTCAAACTTTGCTAGTGCGCCGCGCTTGACGTTGACGATTGCAGAAAAAGTGAAACCTTTTTTGTTTTTAAGGCAAAATCGTTTTTACGCACCGTAACTGTCTCTGGAGCTGGAGTCAGTGGCGTACGCACGGGGGAGTTTCGGGGGTCAACCCCCCCCTTCACGACTGAAAAAAAAATGAAAACCTCTAAGTTACTTGCTTATTGCCTTCATTTCGTGTTCATAGCTGCTTCGCTTTGATGTACTAGCCTTTGTGACGCAACAGCGGTAGCATTGTGTGTTGAAAATCTTCTTTCTGCGTTGCATTTTAGTTGATTCAAATGGCAGGCTGGCAGCTAGTCTTAAAAGCCCTTTGTACTGTGTTAATGGGCTGTTAGTGTGAGCGTTGTTGTAACATTGATCGTTGAGCATGCAGAGTAGGCTATGCAGTTTCGTGAGTTGGAGGCGCTCATTTTATGTCGCATTGATGCCGAGCGATTCTGTAGCAATTGTTATTGCCTTAACCTGTTAGTCTAGCTAGTTAGCTATATTTCAGATTTGACCAGACTGGCATAACTGGTTTGGGTCCGGTACTGTAGTATTTACTTAGGCTTAAAATTGTGTTTTCGTATTTATCTTTGCTTATCTTTTTTGCAGGTTAACGCACGAGTTGTATTTTAACGTTTCTGAAGTTCGAACGCTTTCGTGGTAGTTCTTTGGTTCCGTGCGAATTTAAGTTAACTGACGCGCTGTGCCTGACTGACTCGGGGCCGCAATAAAACGTCGAGGTTGTAGGATTGTGGTTGAGGTGCAGACTCAGGTACGAGTAGCGTCGGGCGTTAAAGCAATAGTCGTTCAAGCTGCAGACAGAGTGGAACCCCTTGACTCTGAATGCACCATTCTTAAAATACCGGTACAACTCCTATGGTGGTAGGATAGAATCAGTTTGTTTGTTAAAGATGGAAGAGGCAAACTTTTCTACCTCTTTGTCTGTTCCTCAAAGTATTGTGGACAGCGGTACTCCGGAAGTGGACGAGGCGCCTGCCTCAGACGCTCTGCTCAATGCTACCCGTCGGATAGGTGGGCAGCGAGGCCATTGCACTAAGCTAATGCAGTAGGTTTTGTTAATAGTTAATGAGAAAGAATTCCACCGAGCTAGGGAAGTTGCAGATCTGAAGAATCAATTGGACAGATCACACGAAGGCTATACCACATCGGTGGAAGAGTTTTGCAAATCTCTCGATCAGGATAGTCCTCGTTATCAGGAGTACATGCTCCAGCTCAATGCCCGAACAGTAGAACTTGTCAATCTACGAGCACGTTTAGCTGAATTCATGTTAAAAGGCATTGAGGAACGCTCTGCTACCGCTTCTAACAAATTTAGAGGCACGGTGCGTTTCCGTAAGGAAATACTCAGTGGATGCGGTGGTACTGTTAAATCAAATTACACTGTGTCATCAGCTAGTAAGCTTCGGTTGGAAGTTAAATTGGCGGAAATGCGTTTGCAGCAAGCGGAGAGTGCTGCGCGACTTCAATCGCAGCAGATGGTGTTGCAAGCAGAGACAGTTCTTTTAGAAGCGCGCATTCGCGCAGAAGTCATGGAAGAACAAGTTTTCGAAGAGCCCGCTGACGTTCAGCCAGAGAAGGCATTACATGACAAAGTAGATGATTATTTACAATCTTTACCACCTTCAGGTACTCCTGCTCTCGAATGCCGTTCACTAGCTTTTCTCCAGATGGCGCACTCTACCCCTGATGCTCTTGCTCATGATTTACCCTCCCATTACGAGGTAAACTCTTCTCTTTCCTTTCCTCCTCCTGTTATTTCCGTGTCCTCTCCCGGTGACTCTAATCCTGGAGCGAGCAACTCAAATGTTCAGGCTGAGTCATGGCAACCTCAGTCATCTAATGCAGTTGGTGTTGAGACCCTGGCTTCTCATGGGCCGGCCATTGCGGATTTGGGTAGGCCTCCGGTTTGTCCTTCTCAGCCTTCCTTTTTTTTCCAAAACCGGTGTTCCCTCGCAGCTCCGTACAGTGTTCAGCTCCGTTTAGTCCTCAATTACCGGCTTTCTTTGGAGATAACGCTCAGTCTGGTCATGTCTCCGTTCCGATTGCTTCTAACCCACAGCCCCAAGTTACCTCCTCTATACCTGCATTTTCTGCGATCTACCCCCAGACTAATACCACGTTTGGTGTGGCGACCTGTACTACAACGGTTTACCCTAATAACCTTGTGCCTCATGGGCCGGCCACTTCTTCAGCTGAGCAATCGCCTCTCCAAGCTTCTGGGCACCTTGCTACGGACCCAAAATGGTTGTATACTCAGCCTCGACCTGCGTCGGGAATAATTAATCCAGCTGCAAGTGGATCTAGCTACAACTTTGAAAACAAATGTAAGGCTCCTTGCCTGCCACCTAAACCTGATCCTGACAAATCGTCAATTAACGACGTTGCACGGGTTCTGGTGCGCTGCCAGAGCTCGCGCGCCTTGACTGAAGAAGAAAGGTACAGTGGTGATCCGCTTCGTTATCATCAGTTCATCCGACAGGTAGAAGATTGCATACTAAGCATTCATGGCCAGTCAGATCCCGGACACGCTCTTTAGCTCCTCATAGATTCGACCATGGGCAGAGCAAGAAAGTTGATCCGCAGTTGTGTAATGCTACGTCCAGCCGAAGCGCTCAACAAGGCTTTGCGGTTATTGTACAAGGCATTTAGCTGCCCAGCTGTTGCCATCAAGGCCCACTTGAAATTAGTTTGTGAGGATCCGGTGATTCATACAGACGAACAAAGTCTTCAAGATTTCTATTCAGACTTAGTGAACTGCAAGATGGTCGTTGAGTCTGCAAATGCAACACACCTTCTTAATTCAGTGGCTACCGCGGAAGGTGTTTTCTCTAGACTTCCCTAGAGCTTGCAGGAGCGGATTGCGGAGAGAGCTCTACGTCTTGGCTATGATATAGAAGTAGTTCCGTTTGATATATTCATTGAGTTCATCGACCATTCGCAACGGTTGGCCAGCTCTCGTCTTGGCAGGCTTATGAAAGCATCTAAGGACAAGGTGGCTTCACGTAGTACAGGATGGTCTAAAGCCAGACCTATACGAGCTCATGTCGTACAGATGGATATCCGAGAAGAGTCTAAAGCTTCGGAATCAGCGGAAAGGGCCAAGGACTCACAGAGGTTGCGTAAGTGTGTGGCATGTGAAACAGCTAATCACAACCTTTGACGATGTCAGAAGTTTGTAAGTGACTCTTTGGAGAAACGGAAGAGTTTGGTTAGACAAAAGCGTCTCTGTTTTAACTGTCTCGGCTCTAGACATGGAGTTAAGAACTGCCCCTCCAAGGCTCGTTGCCGTACGTGTGGGAAGTCGCATCACACACTACTACACCCTTCTACTGAGCAGTCAACTGCATCAACCATGCAGAAACAAGAAACTTCAGATGAAAGCGGGAACTCTAAAAACACATCTTCGAGCGTTGTGACTCACGCATCTACTGGTACTTCCTATTCCGCCAATGCATTCCAGGAAAGGAGAGCGAGGAATCGTTTACAAGTCTTGCCTGTGGTTCTCCACCACCCATCGACTGGTGCAAATACAAAGACTTGGGCGCTCCTGGATACTGGAGCCGATACTCACCTTTTGACGCGCGATCTATACGATGAATTTGGGTTAAAAGGACAGTCTGTCCACTCGAAATTGCAATTGGCAGATGGGGATGTAAAAACGTTTCGCTCCCTTGAGACTCGTTGTGTAGTTCATGATTGTAACGGTGATAACCCGTTTGTGCTGGAAGAGGTACGCGTAATCGATGAGCTACCAGATCTTACTGGCAGTATCCCAACTATTTCTGATGTCCTTTGTAATGAGCATTTATTTGGATTAGAGATACCGGTTATTGATAAAGGTAACGTCGAACTGTTAATTGGCACGGGTGCTCCAAAACTTCATGTCTTTTCTGAGATTCGTCACGGCGGTAAGGCTAAACTTTGGGCTGGCAAGTCTCCACTCGGTTAGGTGTTATTTGGACCCGATCACAAGCATCGTCCGCATACCGATGACAGAATGGATTGCCTAAACCTTACTGCTGTAGACAAGTTGGATTTGGTCACCCGTGAGATATGCCCATGCCAGTTTGAACATGTGGACCTGGGGGGTGGTTACAGGATTTTATGTGTTAGCGAGCGATTTCTCTCGCTAATTCTTCTCGGAGGAGAAATTCTCGTAGCGGCAGCCGAGATAGCGTGCTCGCAAAGTTGGGATTACAGGTTGCGCTCGCAGAAAGAGCAGCTACTCGGTAAAGCCGAGTGTCTCGCTAACTGCTCGGAATGTATAGGCTTGTTGTGAGGTGCTAGACTGGCAGCTGCTGTTTGCTGGCTAGCGCCTAGTTTAGTGCTAAAACTGTGTTTGTATTACAAAGTTGGGATGGTTTTGACTTGGTTATAGGTAAAGAGTGTATGCAGTAATGGTGTCTGCTGATGCATAGGCTTGTTGTGAGGTGCTAAACTAGCAGTTGCTGGCCATGGCCTCACACAGTTAATGGTGGAAGATACCATTATTACAGATTCTCAAACTAAGTCTGCAGCCAACGCATGTTTGCAATAGGCGTAATAGCACAGTTTTAGCACCAGACTAGGTGCCATCCAGCAAACAGCAGCTGCTAGTCTAGCACCTTACAGCAAGCCTATACCGGTACATCTGTAGACACCATTACTACATACACTCTTACCTGTAATCCAGTTGAAACCATCCCAACTTTGTAATAAGTCACCCTAGAACAGTGTTAGCACTAGACTAGGCGCTAGCTAGTACCAGTGATCAGCAGTTGGCGTACTAATCTTAGTTTGATGTGTATCACTGTATGTATTTGTATGTTGACTATGCTTTGCATTTTTCTTTTTTGTTTTGTTTTTATTTTTGAAAATCTGATTTTTTTCTGTTGACATGTGTCATATTTGTGATAGAGTGTAGCGACTTAATGAGCCTTGGCCTCTTTCGCACGAATGAGTAAACTTGAACTTGAGTCGACCATTTCACAACAAGCCTGAGAGTTGTGTAAAGCTCTAGTTGTGTCATACACTAGGTACTAGCTATTGTGCATAAACTATGACCTAAAAAAATGCGCTCTGCCATGGCTGGTTGTGTATAAAATTGTCGCTCGGTAACTTAACGTGCTCATTTTTTTTCTCGCTACTTGCCGAACGAGTTCGCCAGCTCGGAAAATTCTGTAATCCCGAAAAGCGCGTTAGCGAGGAAAATTTTTTTACCGAGCAGTTTGCGAGCTCGTAAACCGCTTAACGAGTATCCTGTAATAACCCCCCTGTTTTCAGAGAATGACACTTGTCTTTCTCTATAGATGATGGAAAGGCGACGAAGGTTATGGAAAGTTCTTATGAACTTGTTGATGGACACTATTCAATGCGGTTGCCCTGGAGAGACGGCTGCCCCAGATTGCCGAACAATCGTAGTATTGCCCTTAACCGCCTTAAGAGTTTGGGTCGTCGTCTGATGAAGGAGCCAGAAACTCTAGCACTCTATCAAGGCAAGATGTCGGAAATGATCCAGTCTGGCCACGCATTTGAGGTAGAGCAAGACTGTGAAAATGATGTGGAGAATCGCACGTGGTATATTCCTCATCACTGCACCACCAAGAAGTTCCGTGTAGTCTTCGACTGTGCTGCGACGTGCAGTGGCACGTCGTTAAACCAGCAACTGATGCAAGGTCCTGACAACACCAGCACCCTAATTGGAGTCCTATTGCACTTTCGCATGTATCCAGTGGCGCTCGTAGAGAACGTGAAAAACATGTTCCATCAAGTCAAAGTCCACCCAGAAGATCAGCCAGCTTTGCGCTTTCTATGTGGAGAGATGGTCATCCAGATAAGCCGGTCAAGACCTACCAACTTGCGGTCCATACGTTTGGGCTTACATCGTCTCCTAGCGTTGCAGGATATGCTCTTCGTCGAACTGCTGATGAGAATCTAACTAATGCATCTGAGCTTACACTAGCGGCTATAAAGGAACATTTCTATGTGGACGATCTGCTTATGTCCGTTCGGACTAGTGAACAAGCGACGCAATTGGTCACGGAACTGGATAGTGTTTTGGGTTCTGGTGGATTCACTTTAGCCAAGTATGCCAGTAATCGCCCAGAAGTGCTAGAAACGCTCCCTGCTGATCGTCTTGCACTCCCATTTCAGGATGTGTACCTCCACGGTGGTGATTTACCAACTCACAAAACGCTCGGACTAATCTGGGACGCATCCACGGATCAGTTTCGTGTGAAGATTACAATTGCTGACCACCCTCTTACGAGAAGGGGTCTACTCTCGGTTTTAGCGGGTGTGTATGATCCTTTAGGCATTGCAGGATCATACACGTTGCCAGCTAAGATCCTCATTCAACGACTGACCAAACAAGATCTTGGGTGGGATGTCGAGATTTCTGATGACGCCAAGTCTGACTGGAAGAGATGGCTGAATAATCTCCTACTCCTGGATGGATTGGCAATTCCTCGGGTCTACGATGGATATGAAGATGCGAAGAGCGTTCAGTTGCATTTCTTTGCGGACGCGAGCAAAAATGGTTATGGTACGGTCTGCTACTTGCGCAGCAGTAATGGCTCTAGTCACTCTTGCACCTTTGTCATGGGAAAGTCGAGGGTAGCTCCGATCATTACACAGTCTATTCCTCGACTTGAGCTCCGCGCTGCGGTCACAGTTGTGCGTCTGTCCCGCATAGTGTTACAAGAGCTTTACTTTCCCTTACGTGAAGTCTACTTTTGGTCAGATTCCCCTACAGTGTTAAGTTACCTGAGTAACACCTCAAAGAGGAGACCTGCTTTTGAAACCAACCGAATCGCAACCATTCGCAAACACACGGAAGTTGGCCTGTGGCGATGGATAGATACTCTTCATAACCCTGCTGATCTATACTCACGAGGTGTTGCACCTAGACAACTCCAAAAGGCAGAGAAATGGCTCAAAGCACCAGATATTCTTCTTAAAGATGAAGCGTTATGGCCCTTATCCTCTGAGAATGATATGACCAGTAATGAAACGTCAACTGTTTTCAGTACTGAGGACTCATTGATGCGGCAATGTTTTCATGTTGTGACCGCCCAAGTGAGTACACCACCTGCATCCGATTCTTTCTCCGTGCCGGAAGTTATTGTTCCAATTACTACCAAGTTCAGTGTTTTGTCTCGAGCCATCAAATCGACTGTGTGGTTGCTTAGGGCGAAGCGGTTTTTGCAGGGACGAGTCCAGGACAAGGCTACACCTTCCCCAGTAAATCAATCCATTGGAGCTAAAGAATATGATGATGCCTTACTGATTTTAATTCGACTTGTTCAACTCCAGGAGTTTCCAGGTTTGGTCGAAGCCTTAGAACAGCATCCTTGGCACGAGGTGGCTAAGGGCAAGAGTGGACGCAGACCCAAACAAGCATTGCAACCGTTGCTGAAGTATTGTCCCTTTGTGTCAGATGGCGCAATGCAAATTGAAGGTTTGCTCCAGCGTTCAACCATGACAAATGATTTCAAACATCCTATTGTGCTTCCTAAGCGTCATCACTTTACAGGACTAATCATTTACCACCATCATTTTAAACTGGGACACAACCCCTCCCATTATGTGATGAATAGCCTTCGCTCGCGCTATCATGTGGTTGGACAAGAGAGGACAGTCAGGCACTACATCAAACAGACATGTATGGTGTGCCGCAACCGGAATGCCAGTTTTGGGACTCAGCTGATGGCTCCTCTTCCGCCCGCTCGCGTTGAAGCTGGACGAAGTGCCTTCGAAAATTGCGGCGTCGACTATATGGGCCCTTTAGATTTTAAGCAGGGTCGGGGCTCTGTAAAGAGATATTGTTGCGTATTTACCTGTCTGGCCTCGAGAGCCGTTCATTTAGAAATGGCATAAGATCTAACGACCGAATCGTTTCTTATGGCACTCCGTCGTTTCCTGTCGACCCGTGGACATTCCGTCCGGGCTATCTATTCAGACAACGGCACCAACTTTATAGGTGCGCAGGCAGAACTCCGGCGTGGAATTCAACGGCTGAATCAACTACAGATCGTGAACGAGCTGTCCCCTAAAGGCGTGGAATGGCATCATGCCCCCCCACTTGCTAGTCACCAAGGAGGCGTCTATGAAGCAATGATACGTTTAATCCGCAAAGCGATGAACTCTTTGATGACTGATAGAAAGTTAAGAACCCTGACAGATGAAGGTTTAGTGACTCTCTTCAAAGAAATTGAGTATATTCTCAACTGCAGACCTCTCACTCGAGTGAGTACTGACCCGGAAGACATGGAAACTTTATCCCCGATTATGCTTCTCACGGGCTTTGTGGCGCCTGGTCTCGCCCCTGACGTGTTCATGGACACAGATGGCATGCGGTCTTCCTGGAGATCATGTCAGGTTCAGATCGAGACGTTTTGGAGAAGGTGGCAGACTGAATATCTTCAGTTGTTGCAGCGCCGGCAAAAGTGGTTAGCACCTCAGAGAAATCTGAAGGAGAACGATCTCGAACTCATTCTCGATGAAAGTCAACCCCGAAACCTGTGGCCTAAAGGTATAGTCCAAGAAGTGTTTCCTGACCGCAATAATTTAGTTCGTAGAGTGAAAGTTTGAACAGCCTTTGGGAAAACGTTTATAAGAGACATCTGCAAACTCTGTCTCCTTGAAGGTGATGTCGTTGACAGTACCTTGCCATGAGCAATACCCATGGACTGTTTACAACATACATCGGATGCGTCATAATTACATAGACATTGAACATTTAATAGACTTTTATGCACGTAGAAGAGTGAGGCCACTTACCGCCTTGACGCATTTCGATTTGGCAGATGTAGCCGCCGGAACATGGACTAAGGACAATTTAAACGAACGATTTAGACAGGCTAGCTCATGATTTATGGACTGTTTAGCACCAAACTGTTGTATATATGTGGACTAGGCTTGTGTGCGGCCTAACTTTATATACACCGGCCTGAGCATACGAACTATGGACTGTTTGCCCACGTACGATAAATGTATGCTCTTCCCATACCCAGTTGACAACTAAGAATGTTTCTCCCAAAATCATACGTGGGTCCTCGCGACGCTGTAATTCCGTTGCTACGTAGCACGGATGTTGTGATATTTGTACATATGCTGATCTTTTGTTTGCGTGATTTGTTGATTAAAGGTTTCATGTGTTCTCTTTGACGAATTTGTTAGGCCTACCGTAAAGTATGGTTTTCCCTAGACCCTCCTCACTCTTTTGGTATCGTTGCTTGACCCTCTGTTGCATGATTGATGATAATTGTTTGGTTATCTCACTTTTTATCTTGAAAATATTGTTTGTTGAACTTGCTCAATATTTTGGGCCGGCTATGTTACGGTGAGATGTTGCTTATTGCCTTCATTTTGTCTTCAGAGCTGCTTAATTCGCTTTGATGTTCTAGCCTTTGTGACGCAACAGCGGTAGCATTGTGTGTTGAAAATCTTCTTTCTGCGTTGCATTTTAGTTGATTCAAATGGCAGGCTGGCAGCTAGTTTTAAAAGCCCTTTGTACTGTGTTAATGGGCTGTTAGTGTGAGCGTTGTTGTAACATTGATCGTTGAGCATGCAGAGTAGGCTATGCAGTTTCGTGAGTTGGAGGCGCTCATTTTATGTCGCATTGATGCCGAGCGATTCTGTAGCAATTGTTATTGCCTTAACCTGTTAGTCTAGCTAGTTAGCTATATTTCAGATTTGACCAGACTGGCATAACTGGTTTGGGTCCGGTACTGTAGTATTTACTTAGGCTTAAAATTGTGTTTTCGTATTTATCTTTGCTTATCTTTTTTGCAGGTTAACGCACGAGTTGTATTTTAACGTTTCTGAAGTTCGAACGCTTTCGTGGTAGTTCTTTGGTTCCGTGCGAATTTAAGTTAACTGACGCGCTGTGCCTGACTGACTCGGGGCCGCAATAAAACGTCGAGGTTGTAGGATTGTGGTTGAGGTGCAGACTCAGGTACGAGTAGCGTCGGGCGTTAAAGCAATAGTCGTTCAAGCTGCAGACAGAGTGGAACCCCTTGACTCTGAATGCACCATTTCTTTTTGAAACAATCCGCCTTTTTTCGTGCAAAGAGTGCAGAAATTGCTATCAATTATCAAGTTTTTCTGTGCTATCCAACTTCCCTATATTATATAACCTTGAAAAACTTTCATAGTTATGCAATAATACCGGTAGTCCAACTTTTCTGGTGCGTTGGGCTTGGCGTTGACGATCGACGATTGCAGAAAAAATAAATCCTTTCTTTTTGCGACGAGCCGGCTTTTCTTCGTGCGGAGCTTGCTGAAATTGCTGTCATGTTTTTTTTGTGTGCTGTCCAACTTCCTAATTTAATTTCGAGAAACTTTTGTTATGATGCGATGCAACAATACCGGTATTTCAACTTTTCTGATGTGTTTTGCTTGAACTGCAATTTTGTCTTGGATGCTGCTGTGAAGCAATTTGTAAGTGGGAGTTTTCTTAAATACGGTGTATCTGCAGTAACTATGGCTGCACACAAATTTAAAAAAAAAAAAACAAATCTTCACTGCTCTCGTTTCATTAAACTCGCTGAAGTGCTGCAGCGTGATAGCGAGTGGCGGGGCCCGACCCCGCGGCTTAACGTCTGGACAACGCAGCGGTGGCGAGCCATTGGCTACTCTGTGTCCGATTTGACCGGCCTGGAAATAGAACCTTAGACTTTCCGCATCGATAGCGGCATCTTTAACACTGTGCTATAACCGGCCGGTTTGTTGAAAAATCATTAAAATATAAAAATCTAAATTGACACTGCTCTACATGCTAAAATTAAAATAAAGATACTGCCAAGGAAGACGAGACCAACGAAAGATTTGGGGAAGCTCAGGGACGGAACGGGAAGGGGGGGGGGGGGTGGCAAAATTTTTTATACACACCGTAACTATCTCAGGAGCTGGAGTGCTCCGTTTACCAGACACCCTGATTATGTGCTTGAGAGTATCTGATGATGTCGACGCTGTGATTTGGGTGAAAAATGCTTAGATAATATCGACGCTGTTTTTGATTTTAATTGTATGATCAGGAATTCTTCTAGCGCATAATTTATTGTAGTTTGAAATGTTTCGGTATGGAGAGCAGTTTGTTCTCATGCTTCACTGTATTCACTTTTCTGGACAAGGAATACTGCTCCCTTCACAATGAGTGCATATTAAATGTTTGTATCAAGGTTTATATGCGTTGTTTATATCAATGATGGTTCTTGAAAAAAGATTTCTTTGGAGGGAAGCAATAACTTGTTTTTTCCTCCTGGCTACACCCTGTTTGTGACGTTGTGAAAGCTAGCCTACTTTAGTCAGTTAACCTTCCTATGATCCAAAAATGAGGTCAACTAAAATTTCTTCAGTAAATTTTTAACTACGGATTGACAGCTTGAGTTTCTGTGAAACCTTTTCGCTCCTTAAATGAAGCGCAAAGAATCAAGCAAAAGTGTGAATGAAATATCTGGATTGTTTCCTTTCTTATGGCGTTATATAGCTTAATCATGGTAGCTGCAATCGCGCTATAATTTAGACTAGAAACATTACAATCCGATGCACTTTAATACCTCTGAACTGCTGTAGGTTAATTGTAGTATATTTACGTCATCACGATGTGACGTCACTGAACCCCCCATTGAAAAATCCTGAGTACGCCACTGGATGTTGCTGTGAAACAATTAAGAAGTGGGAGTTTGCTTAAATGCGGTGTATCTGCAGTAACTATGGCTGCACACAAATTTTTTTTTTAATTAAATCAAATCTTGATTATACTCGTTTCATTAAATTTGTTGTTGTATCGAAACGTGATAGCGAGTGGCGGGGCCTGACCCCGCGGCTTAGCGCCTGGGCAACGCAGCTCCAAAGAAACGTCGCAGCGGTTGCGAGCCGTTGGCTACACTGTGTCCGATTTGACCGGCCTGGCAATTGAGTCCCAAACCTTACGCATCGACAGCGAAATCTTTTAACACTACGCTATAATCGCCTGGTGTTTTGAGAAATTTTATTGAAATATAAAAAACTAAACTGACACTGCTTTAGTGCCAAAAGTAAGATAAAAATACTGCCAAAGACGACCATAGACCAACGAAAGATTTAAAGAGACCTAAGAGCGGAACGAGGGGAGAGACAACATTGTTTTTTCGTACCGTAGGCTGACTATCTCACGAGCTAGAGTTCTTCGTTTTCCATGGATATCGACACTGTGTTTGACTTTAATTGGATGATTAGAGATTCCTCTCGCGCATAATTTATTTTGGTTTAAAAACGTATTGGTTGGGAGGGCAGTTTTTTCTTATGCTCCAATATCTTTACTTTTCAAACTTCAAGCGAGAAATTGCCCCCTTCATAATGAGTGTACTGTATATTGACTGTTTATAACAAGGTTTAGCCTATATGCGCTGTTTATATTAATGTTGGTTCTTGAAAAAAGTTTTTTTGGAGAGAAGGAATTGCTTGTTTTACCACCTGGGTGCACCCTGTTTGTGAGGTTACGACAGCTAGCCAATCTACTTTAGTCAATTAACCTTCCTATGGCCCAAAATGATTTCAACTAAAATTTTTTCAGAAAAATTTTAACCACGGCCTGACAGCTTGAGTTTCTGTGAAACCTTTTCTCTCCTTAAATGAAACGCAAAGCATTAAGCTACAGTGTAAATGAAATATCTTCGTTGTTTTCTTAGTTATGGCATTATATAGCTTAATCATGGTTAACTGCAATTTAGGCTGGAACTATTACAATACGATGCACTTAAGAGGTAAACTACTGTAATTGTAATGTAGTATTTTTACGTCATCACGATGTGATGTCACTGAAACCCCCCATTGAAAAATCCTGCGTACGCCACTGAATAAACTCTGTACTGATACAGTAGGATACTTGTACCTGACTGCAGTGATTAGGAAGTTAGGCCAATTCATTTGTTGTGCCCTGCACATACAAGCTAATTCAAACAAAAATTTGGCCTACCATTATAGTAATTTCTGAATCGTGCATGCCTGGGGCTCTGGGCCTACCATTTCTGAATTCATTGTAGTAATTTATGAATTCATTGGATATGTAATAGAAGTGCATACCGTAATTATATTCAGTACAGCACCTACATTTAATTGCATTAAAGGGCTAATACAGATATCTGCTGTTAGTTTTTGTTGTTGCAGATATTAATTTCTCCAGACATCTACCAATCGATGAGCATTTAAAATTTCTTGGTTTTCCGGCTTCCATTTCCAACCATTCTGCGTTGTGTCAAACATTTCTTTAATACCAAAACTGGACGTTTCGACAACATAAATTCAGCTGTCATTATCAGCAGTGTATGCAAGGCAGTACAAAACTGTAAGAACTAGAATTTACTATTCTAACTACTTAATAATTCTTGATTCTGCACGCTTATTATTTCTTGAGTTACTTCTTATTCAAAAATATGAGCCATTGCTTAACGTTGACTCCAAATCCGCCCCTCTTTACTATATGCTATAATTCTACTACTTATGTAATATAATTAATAATATTATACTACTTTACTATATAATATAATATGACGTTATAATTATACTACTTATTTTGACCCGTTGCCTGGGTTATGCTATTACTTGTAGTTAGAATTGTAAATTCTAGTTCTTACAGTTTTGTTCTGTCTTGCATACACTGCTGATGATGACAGCTGAATTTATGTTGTCCAAACGTCCAGTTTTGAGATTTACAGCGGCTTTATTTTTCCTCCTTAAGCTATTTTCGTTCCATATTTATTGTATTTCTTTAATCTGTATCAGTTTTGCTGTGGATTAAGCTGACTAGGTCACTAGAACAATTCAAATAATTTACTGATGAAAGTTGATTATTATGATTTTTTTAACCACTACTGGTACCTTATTTAAACGCCAAATTATATTTTTTTTGGTCGTTACTGATTACGTGGCATAGGTCTATTGTTTTTTTAGTTGTTTTTTATTTTTTTAATTTCTGCACGTTTCAACGTAACCTGTTTTTCTGCGATTGTTCTTGTTTTTGTTTGGTGTTTTTCTGGTCGTTAAATAAAATAAACTACTACCGGTCCTACTACTGCCACCACTATAAGCAAGTCAGCCTGCGCAACGTTTGAAATTGGTGTGAACGCTCCCGTAAGCGTATTACGTTTGACGATAAACGGTACGGAAACGTAGACGGCTGTGAAACGCCGACGTCGACGGTAACGGCTTCGGTGTGAAGCCCGCTTAAACGCGAGAGATAGCCACAGTGAATAGCTTAAAAATTGAGAAACATGTATGCTGCACTGACAGTTACATTTTATGCTATGCTTGTATCTGTGGTCCTAAGCATATTTGCGGGTTTGTACTATTTTAGCATGCATTCCAGTTAAAAACTCGAGTTATTTTGACGTATTTTGTTTGCTTATAATTGTTAAGCTAGGCTAGGGGGTCTATAGAAAAATTTATTCGTAAATCAGGGGTCAGCGTGCAAAAAAGTTTGAGAACCACTGCTGTAGATAAAATTTTACGCGTTCAATACATCAGTAGTGACAAAGTCAGTGTAAATTAAAGTTTGTCATTGGGTTTATTGAACGCTGAACATAAACTTTTCTTAAAAAAGAAAAACGATCGACCGGGCCGGTTAGTGACTGGTCAACCGGCGGACATTTTGAATTTTACCGGTTGGGTCGAGAAAATTCTGACCGGCTCGAACTCTAACTCGGCAAGTCCGAGTAAATTTCCTTGAGACACATCCCTAGTTGCGGGTCTTGAAGACGATAATGCGTAAAAGTGGAATGAATTTTTGATGCGACTTGCTTATAATGCAAAAAGATTAATACCGTACCTCAGTTTCGGGTTATGCAAAAAGTTTCTTTGAATAATTTTCAAATCACGCATTCAGCATATATTTACCAATTTTTATCAAGTTTACTACATAATAAACACCAATACATACACGTATAAATAGCTGATTTTCTTAAGGGGGCTCAAAATTTTCCAGGCCGCCCCCTTCCCTGGCTGCGAGCTGGTCTGGATCGAGATCTTGTTTTCTCATTCTGACTTAATTTGAAAGAAAAACATAACGAAACATTTGTAGCATCAGAACAAAACAGCCAAATAGAGCAGCGGTTCTTAAACTGGGAACCGCGGTCCTCTTGGGATCTTTAGGGGACCGCAAAGAGGTCCCGGATTAGCTGATAAATCACTCCATTGAATTGTGCTTGGTTGGACATCTGCGGGCGTGATCACCTTTTTTTTGCTTTTGATTTAATTTTGCGTCAAAATTTATGTTTAAAAAAAGGACCGTGAATGATAGAAAAAGTCTTTGGGGACCGCAAAGTCATTATCATCAACCAGTTTTAATCCGGTTTTTCCTCGTGTCCGAAGGTGGCCGGATGCACCTCATTCCTTTAGCAATCGCTCTCACTCCCTCTCTCCATCTCGCGCGATCTGTAGCTTCCTCCACCCTCAACCCAATTTTCTTTATATTCTCCTCGACTTGTTTCTTCCATGTTTGCTTCGGCCGTCCTCGCTTTCGTGGTCCATTCACTTCAAACATCATTGCTTTCTTCAAAATACTCTCATCATCCCTCCTAACCACATGTCCATACCATCTTACTCCATTCGCTTTAGCCATTTTATCTAAAATTTCCTTCAGGCCCAGCATTTTCATCAACTCCTCAGTATTCTTTCTATCCACTAGTTTTACTCCACACATTGATCTCACCATAGCTCTTTCAGTTCTTCTCAAAATTACCATCTAATTTTCCCTCAAACACCATGTCTCACTTCCATGTAACATTGCTGATCTTACGCAACTACGATACACCACCTCTTTCATTTTCAAAGAAAACCTTCTCCCAAGTAACAACTGTCCACATTCTCTGAATTTCATCCAACCGATCCTTACTCTTGCAGTCACTGCAGTTTCATACCCACCACTAGCATTCAGCCTACCTCCAAGATAACAAAAACTCTTCACAGTCTCCATTTCATCACACAATACCTCCACTGGTTCTTCCTTTCCGTCTCCAATATCTTCACATCTTCTACATACAAACTGTTGTGCAAAACTGCAAGATACTTATTTCATTTTGGTGCATCTCGCATGAATCCACTTTTTACAGAGCGTGCACCACACCGCGTTAGACATAACTCTTTTCCCACATATTCCACACGGATTCACCCTGCTACGCACAACCTCCCCTTCTGCACCACTCACCATCATCTTAGTCTTTCAAATATTTATTCTCAATCCCTTGCTTTCTAATGCATCTCTCCACCTTTGGAACCTCTCCCTTAGATCCTCCAAATTTTCGCTCATCAGCACAAGATCATCCGCGTACAAAATTTCATTCAATAGTCCCTCTCTTGCATGTTCTGACACTGCATCAACCACAATAGCAAATATCAATGGTGATAGCACGGACCCTTGGTGCACACCAACCCTTACCCCAAATTCCTCCGAAAAACCCGATCCAACTCTGACTTTCGTCCTTGAACCCTCATACAAGCTCATTACTGCTTTCACCAACACTTCTGGCAAGCTTTTCTCTCTTAATGCCCATTTCATCACTTTCCTGGAAACCCTATCAAACGCTTTTTCCAAGTCCACAAAACACATGTACAGCTTTTTCTCTCTTCCACGAAACTCCTCTTGCATCCTTCTCAAAATAAACAAAGCATCAGTCGTGCCCTTCCCAGGCATAAAGCCATATTGCATGTCATCAACCTTCACTAATTCTCTTATTCTCTTCTCTAGCTCGACTATCTTCATTGCATGCGCCAGCATCTTTACTCCTCTATATGCTCCACAGTCCATCACATCTCCCTTTCCTTTAAAGATTGGAACAACAATACTTGTTTTCCATTCATCTGGCATACCTTTTCCATCCAGAACTCTCTGACACAGCTTCTTTAGTATTCCAACACCAAACTTTCCGCTCGCCATTATCATATCCATATTTACTTCAGAGGGACCAGCTGCTTTTCCCAATTTCATCGTATTGATAGCCTTAATCACCTGCTCATAAGTGACTTCTTCAACTGGTCCTTCAACCATATCTGCTTCTGCCATCTGATCCCATTCATCTTCCACATTCATGATCTTTTACATACTGTATAATCCTTCCATAATTTTCCACGATCTTTTTCACTAACCACAAGTCTCCCATTTTTATCCTTCATGCAACCTCCACCATTTATGTCCTTTCCATCCCTTCTCATGAATTTCACTAACTTAAAAACATTGTTTGATTTGTTATATAGCACTTTCATCTCCTCTTCAGCCGCCTGCTTCATGGTTTTTGCAACCACTTTCTTTGTCCGATTTCTTGCTTTTCTATAATTACTTTTATTTTCCGTTGTTCCATTCTTGCACCATGTTTTGAATGCTTTCTTTTTCCGATCTATCGCTTCTTTTACTTGCTCATTCCACCACCATGTGTTTCCCTGATCTCTTCTCCCTTTCGTCTTTCCACATAAATCATCACAAGCCTTTAAAACATCATTCTTGTAGGACTCCCACAAATCCACAGCTTCAGCGTCCACTAATTCTACTACTCTTCGTTCAAATTCCTCTTTGATCTCTTTTTCCTGCAGTTTCCATACCCTCCATCTCACCCTTTTACTCTTGTTTACTGACTTCTTCAGTTTGCGTTCCTCCACATCAACCACCACCAGCCCGTGCTGCAATTCCCCAGGGATAACTTTCACACCTCGTAGATACTTTCTCTTTTCCTTTCCTACCAGAACAAAGTCTATTTCTGTATCATTTCCACCTGAACTATAAGTCACCTTCCTTTCATCTCTCTTCTTGCACCACGTATTTGCAACACACAACTCTTTTTGGACGCAGAAATCTAGTAACATTCTTCCTTCAACATTTCTTTTCCCTATTCCATACCCTCCATGTATACCTTCAAATCCTTCTGCACATTTCCCCACATGGCCATTGAAATCTCCCAACCCCAACACCATTTCATTTGCATTCGCCATACTCCACTCACGCGCCATTTCCTCATAAAATAACTCTTTCTCTAAATCTCGTTTTCCACTCTGTGGTGCATAAGCACAAATCACTTTCACCACCTCTTCTCCAAAGACTAATCCAATTCCCATAACTCTGTCACACCTTCTTCTGACCTCTACCACCTTCTCACATAGTTCTTCTTTAACCAATATACCCACGCCCCCGGTTTTATCGTCATTTCCGCACCACCACAGTTTGTACCTCCTTCCCTTGACACCAATAAAGCGAGCTCCTTCACCTCTCCATCTCACTTCCTGCAAACAACATACATCCACCTTTCGCTTCCTCAGTTTTTCGCACACCTCCGTCCCTCTGCCAGATATACTCCCAACATTCCAGCTTCCGAATCTAACCCCAAGCCGTTTTTCAACTTTTTCTTTAGCAACTTTGAACCCGGAGATTCTTAGCCCCCCCTGCCCATTTAAGGGCTGCCGGGGAATGGGGGCCAAAATTTTATTTTGCATCGTCATGAGGTTTTTGTTGGAGCAAGTATTTTATAGCCGCATGCCCTTGTTGACGCCAACCACAATTATAAGCAGTGGGCCTAGCCTTTGCCTAAAAAGGCATACCCTGCAAGGCAACAGGGTTGCTGAAGTAGTTTAGCCGGCCAGTCGAGACCGTTGCCCGTGTGGCGCCACTAGGAGGCACTACCCAGCTAGCATAGACATTGGGACTAGTATGCATGTACACCAGATTTCTCTGGTCGATTGTACAAAACACAAAAGTACTACCTATACATCTACACATACCACACAAGATTTTAAAAAGGTTTAAGTACTGTTTAAGCAGGTTAAAAAAAGGTTAAAAGGTTTAAGCAGGTTAAGAAAAGTCAAGATTTTAAAAAGGTTTAAGCATAAAGAACCACTGGAATAGAGAATGTCAAAATCCTGTAGTAATAAGAAACTGATTCTACTGTATATCAGCCTCATTAAAGATCATAATCGGTTGAGATGATAATGCTCTTTGATTTTGTTCGACAGTTATTGATTGTATTATCCGAATGATAATTGTTAAACGTTTATAATCTTACAGTGCTTATTCTGTTTTTGCTTTGTTACTCAACAGCAAGATTTATTTTTAAACGTATAACTGATTGATAAGTGGGAATAGCAATTAGCATTGGCAAGTTTGTCATGCAGCTTAACCACCGGTAACTGCGTCAGTTGTTTTCTCGGGCTGTTATAAGGACTCCTTTGAAGGTTTCTGAAACCTTTCAACTCCTCTTGGCCTAATGTCAGGTAGGATACAGTGACATGCAGGTGTTTAGATTTTTTTTCAGAAAGGTTTAATCGTAAAGCAAATTTGCTGTGCAGCTTAACTAACAGTGTCAGTTGTCAGGGTGCCAAAAGGACTCCTTTGAGGGTTAGCGAAACCTTTTAATTTTTGTTGACCTAATGCTAGGGGTATACAGTAATATGCAGGTCAGGTGTTTAGAATCTTTTTCAGAAATGTTTTATCGTAAAGGCCTTTAGCTTTTGAGGGTTGTTTGGGAACAAAACTAGAAAACATTTTTCAATTAGACTAAACTTAATTGTAGAGCGGGACCGCGCAGTTTCGGGCTATTAAACTTTACTGCTTAATAACGGTTGTGCATATGTAGAGTTCTTTTCGAATTTTACAGTTTTACTGCAATTGAGAATTTCTAGTACAAACAGGTTTCACTGAATTTTTGGTGATAAGTGTAACATAGGCTGCTGGCCCGTAGCCTCATGGGGTTCTTGAGGGATACCGGTAACTCCCTCGAAACTGTTTTATGTCGAAGTTGTGTTTGAACCCAACAAAGCACGAAACTCAACAAAGGACAGCCGCTCATCCCGTTCTTGTTACTGGGGTACGCCCTTTGAAGATCTTTTTTTAAAAAACGCTTGGGCGCTCACGTTTGTCTTGGCCGTAGGGATGGCCATCAGTGGCGTACGATCACCTTTTTGACTGGATGTTTACTCTTTAAAAAAACCTATCATACCCTGGGTTTCTCGCTGCAATCCTGGCTGCCCCATTGACTATCACTAATGAAGATTTTGATATGGGGATACAACTGCAAATTGTGGGGCAACTAGTAACCACATTTGATTTTTACGCCATGATATGGGTGAAAGCAAGCATATGTTAAACAGTAAACTCAAATCGTTTTGTACTAAGACATCATTTTTCAAAAAATAAATGAGAAGCTCGTCATTCAGTGGTTGGAATAGTACAATATCAAACAATGCACAACCAGTGGCGTACGCACGGAGGGGGGGTTTCGGGGGCCAACCCCCCCCACTGACGATCGGAAAAAGTTAAAAACCGCTCTCTTTGGAACGATTAGCGTTTTTTCATACAGAGATTGTGTTTTTCTGTGCTGTATCAAATTGCCTGTATAATCTCGAGAAACTTTCATTGGATGCAATAATACCGGAAGTCAAACTTTTCTGGTGTATAGCGCTTGAACCAATGGCTGGCTCAAAATGCAAGCCTGGACAAGGTCAATGGGCTCTAAAGCTGGAGTCGTGTTGTGATGTCATAAAGACATTGTTCTCAACGGCTATGGCTGGACAAGACAACGTTTCAGCGCTGAAGGCATTCTTGGAAGAGAATGGTTGCAACGCAGGCAGATATTCCGCTTGCGATGTCGATGATTTTGAGCCAAACCGACTAGTTGGCGAAATGGTTTAACACATCGGCGCGGGATGTTTTGGGTTCGATTTTTGGGCCGGTACCGGCCGTTAGCTCAGTTGTTAAGGGCACAGGTTATCGGTGCGGAAGGTATGGGGTTTGATTCCCAAATCGGCGCTTTCAGCGATGGCGGAAGCATTTCTAAAGTGGGGGGGGGGGGCCCAAAACCAATGACCAGATTTTCTTCATCTACAACCAAGGACGGCATTGGCGTAGCGAGAAATTTTAAAAGGGGGGGGGGCATAATTTCCACATTTTTTTCAGCGTATTTTTTTCGACAGAACTAATTTGAAGCTGATTAAGAAACCAGGACAGTTCTAGGGGAGTCCGGGGGCATGCTCCCCCGGGAAATTTTCGAAAATTTACATGCTGCAATGGCTATTTTAGTGCGTTTTAAATAATTTTCTGGCAAATTGTTTATAAATTTTTTGACCCTAATTCTGGGTGCTTCGCCAAATATAATAGAGTTTGTTCGCACATTTTTAATTATGCGTGCTTAAGGCGTAAGGCTTATAGCTATCGAAGGGGTTCGAAATTACACAAAAAATTGCATGCATCAAAAATATTTCTGAAAATGGCTGGTGGGAGGATGCATATCCCTTATCCTTCCCCTCTGGAGTCGCCCCTGGCCGTAAGCTACAGAAACCACCAAAAGAATCTGGCATATTTTAGTCACTTGGCACCATTAGTATTGTTCTTTTTTACTAAAAGGCAGAGTCAAAAAGGGGGGGGGGGGGCATGGCACAATGGCCCCGCCCCTAAATGTTCTTTGTTTCCCATGGACACCCCGATTATGTGTTTGAAAGCATCTGATATCGACGCTGAGATTTGGCAGAAAAATGCTTAGATAATATCGACGCTGTTTTTTACTTGAATCGGATGATTAGAGATTCCTCTCGCGCATAATTTATTTTAGTTAAAAACGTTTTGGTAAGGAGAGCAGTTTTTTCTTATGCTCCAATATCTTCACTTTTCAAACTTCAAGAGAAAAACTGCCCCCTTCGTAATGAGTGTACCGTATATTGACTGTTTATAACAAGGTTTAGCCTATATGTGTTGTTTATATTAATGTTGGTTCTTGAAAAAAGTTTTTTTGGAGAGAAGGAATTGCTTGTTTTACCCCCCGGGTGCACCCTGTTTGTGACGTTACGACAGCTAGCCAATCTACTTTAGTCAATTAACCTTCCTATGGCCCAAAAATGATTTCAACTAAAATTTTTTCAGAAAAATTTTAACCACGGCCTGACAGCTTGAGTTTCTGTGAAACCTTTTCTCTCCTTAAATGAAACGCAAAGCATTAAGCTAAAGTGTAAATGAAATATCTTCGTTGTTTTCTTAGTTACGGCATTATATAGCTTAATCATGGTTAACTGCAATTTAGGCTGGAACTATTACAATACGATGCACTTAAGAGGTGAACTACTGTAATTGTAATGTAGTATTTTTACGTCATCATGATGTGATGTCACTGAAACCCCCCATTGAAAAATCCTGCGTACGCCACTGTGCACAACACATAAGTATACCAACTTGATGTTTAAAATTCTATAGCCCTTGATTTATTTCAAAATTACCGATAAAATGTCCGAGTGGATACCGGTATACAGCGTCTGTCTCTGGAGCATTAAACCCGCTAAGTTTGACCATGACTCTTATGACCTCGCTAGGTCAGTTCTTTCCTGTATGACCTCGCTACGTCAGTTTGACCATGACTCTCGCTGCGTCAGGTTACTTGTGCTTTCAGTTTAAAGACATTCATCAACTACTGATATCTTTGATTGTAAAAAAGCCGCTGAGTAATTAGTAAAGTCAACAAAGAAAGTATTTCGGATCAACATTATGCCCAGCTTCAAAGTTTCGGTATATGTCCAAAAATACTAATATATCTTCTCCTGACCACCTTAAGTTCTGTTTTTTTGCCATAGTTTTCAAAATGTTATCCAAAATTTGTGCCAAAGTTACATTTCCAGTCTCCACGTGTCAATATAATCACAAATATGTGATCAGACAATGCTGTTTGACGTCACTTTTATGTTACGTCATCATCAAATCGCTAGCGAGTAGCGAGTAAAGTTGAACATGTTTAACTTTAGTCGCAGCGACTAATTTCACTCACGAGTGCGACTAGCGAGTTGCGATTAGGTGGTCACACGAGGCGAGTTGGCGATTTTAGTCGCTGCGAGTGCAGTCGCAGCGACCAAAATCGCTCCGTGTGACCTGGGCTTTAGTCTTGTTCGATTGTTACTTATGGCCTGGTCACACGAGCGAGTAAATCGCGCGATTGGCTTGAGCGAGCTAGTCGCTACGTGTGACCACTTACTCGCTGCGAAAAATCAATCGCGCGAGTTGAAATTTACTTGAGCAAGTACAGTTGAACATATTCAACTTTAACTCATTATGACGTAATAGTTGCAATTGTTTGAATAAGAGAAAAACCTAGGGTGGAAAACTAAATTAGAAGCTTGCAGCTGTTGGCAAGAACAAGAACTCGTTATAAAATGGTCCAATTCTAAAATTGTGATTTTCTAGGACATTTTTCGCAATTTTGAGAGTTTGTAGAACACGAGCCATCAAAATTAATGCAATAGAAATGCCAAGGAAGCGATTTTAAAAAAAGCTATTGCTCGAGTTAAATGCTTGTCTCTTGTAGGCTTTGAAAAAGATGACGTAGAGGCTTTAAAGCAAAAAATAAAAAACAATTAAGAGAAGGTAGTTACAGGGGGGAAGTCAATGACTTTTTTTACCACCAGCTGAGATGACTGAGTGGTAAGAACGTCCGCCTCGCGAGGTCTGTACTTGTAGTAGTCGTGTTTATTTTAGCAAAAAATCAAACGTACCTAAAGAATAACGCACAGATAACAAATGTATCACGAGACTTAATTTGAATTATTGCAAGGAATAGCCGTGAAGGGATATAAAATCTTCTAGTCATCGGCTAACCTGTTGAAATCAGCATAAGCTCATAAAAATCTCATCCAAAGTGAAACAGTTATTTATCATTATCCTGAAAATACAGAAAAAAATGAACTTTGGGTTTGATTGCTAGTCGGGTCAAACCGATGACTCTAAAATTGATATTCACAGCTTTCCTGCCTGACCCTCAGCAGTAAGGTGAAAGTGTGGAGAATAAGCCGGCAAGTTTACTTGTTGTGTCGCTGGAAAAGGCACTTATCGGAATTTTTCCATCTTGGTGTTTTAGACAGATGGCCGGCAGTAGTGTACTGTGCGGGATCGAGGCCCCTTTAAGCTTAGGCTTAGGGAGGCTTAGGTGTAGGGCCAGGCGAGCCAGGCGAAGCCAGGCGGGGGTGGAATGACAGGCGGGGATAGGTGGGATTTTTTTTTGGTAGGTGGGATTTTTTTTGGTTGGTGGGATTTTTTTTCACAGGCGAAGGTAGGTGGGATTTTTTTTTTTGGTAGGAGGGATTTTTTGTGGTAGGTGAGATGTTTTTTCACAGGCGGGGGTAGGTGGGATTTTTTTTGGTAAGTGAGATTTTTTTTCACATCTGGGATATTTTTTTGGTGGGTGGGATTTTTTTTTTAGAGATTGAGGGGTGGAATTTTTTAGCTACGTAGATTTTTTTTTTTCGGAGATTGAGAAGTGGGATTTTCTACAGTGTGGCACAGTGGTTTGGAACGTATGACGATCACGATCACAAGGTTAATGGTTCAACTCCCAGCCTAGTTTCATTGTTTCGTACTTGGATAAGATGCTTTCAATTTTTTTTGAAAAAATTTCATTTCAAGTTCTTTTCATTTTCCATTACGACGAAGCGGCTAACCCCATGTTCTAACTTTACGTTTTCACAGTTATTACAAACTTTACACTATTGTCATAAAAATTCTAATTGTCTTTCTAAAAAAGCATGAATAGTTTTTTTAACTTACAGTTATTACAAACTTTACACTATTGTTTTACAAATTCATATTGTCTTTCTAAAAAAGCATCAATAGTTTTATTAACTTACAGTTATTCCAAACTTTACACTATTGTTTTACAAATTTTAATGGTCTTTTTAAAAAAGCATCAATAGTTTTTTTAATTTCACGTTTTCATAGTTATTACAAACTTTACACTATTGTTTTACACATTCATATTTTCTTTCTAAAAAAGTTTTAATATATTTTTTTAACTTTACGATTTCACAGTTATTACAAACTTTACACTATTGTTTTACAAATTCATATTGTCTTTCTAAAAAAGTTTTAATATTTTTTTTAACTTTACGTTTTCACAGTTATTACAAACTTTACACTATTGTTTTACAAATTCATATTGTCTTTCTAAAAAAGCATTACTAGTTTTTTTAACTTTACGTTTTCACAGTTATTACAAACTTTACACTATTGTTTTACAAATTCATATTGTCTTTCTAAAAAAGCATCAATAGTTTTATTAACTTTACGTTTTCACAGTTATTACAAACTTTACGCTATTGTTTTACAAATTCATATTGTCTTTCCAAAAAAGCATCAATAGTTTTATTAATTTTACGTTTTCACGGTTATTACAAACTTTACACTATTGTTTTACACATTCATATTGTCTTTCTAAAAAAGCATCAATAGTTTTTTAACGTTACGTTTTCACAGTTATTACAAACTTTACACTATTGTTTTACACATTTATATTGTTTTTCTAAAAAAGTTTTAATTGTTTTTTTAACTTTACGTTTTCACAGTTATTACAAACTTTACACTATTGTTTTACAAATTCAAACTGTCTTTCTAAAAAAGTTTTAATATATTCTTTTTAACTTTACGTTTTCGCAGTTATTACAAACTTTACACTATTGTTTTACAAATTCATATTGTCTTTCTAAAAAAGCATCAATAGTTTTTTTAACTTTACGTTTTCACTGTTATTACAAATTTTACACTATTGTTTTACAAATTCAAACTGTCTTTCTAAAAAACTTTTAATATATTTTTTTTAGCTTTACGTTTTCACAGTTATTACAAACTTTACACTATTGTTTACAAATTCAAATTATACAATTTTAAATTAAATTACTTCGTAATTACACTATTTTGTTTTTTGCTGTAATTCTACCGTAGTAATTGTTATTCCAACTTGGTCACAATTTTTACGTTTTAATAATCGCATTATTCAAGTTGATAATAATTTCATACTTGTGGCACGTAATATCAACTACAACTTGAGAAGAATTCACACGTTATTGAGAAAAATAACTCTTTCTTTCTATTGGACGTACCGTTTAAAATTAAAAGTCGTTAAGAACCCGTGAGGAGATGCTTAAATTTTTGTATGTCTCAGACTGTCAAACGTACCGTTTAAAATTACAAATTGTCAAGAGCCCACGAGGAGGTGCTTCAACTGTTTGTATGTCCTAGACTGTCCAATCCGCGTCTTGCTTCACACAATTGGGAATAACATAAACGTATATTCAAGCTGATAATAATTTTATTTTAGTGGTACGTAATATCATCTGCAACTCGGAAAGAATTCACACGTTATTGAGGAAAATAACTCCGATAAAGACAAGTTACATTTGATACCGGTAATTTCAACCTTTCAAAGCTTACGGAAACTACAAACGTCAGAATTTTATCATGCTTACCGTCAACATAATAAACAACACAAGTAAAGCAACAAAAAGAATGAAAACATTTGCTTTCAATTTTTTACTCGTTTTCTTAAAGTTCCAGTAAAACTGTTATTTTCACGCTTTTGAAATGAATAAAAATGGCTTAAAAATTGTTGCGCGCTCACAATGAAAAGACGTAAAATCGAGTAAAATCTTTTTTTAACGTTTTTTTACTCTAAACTGTTTTGAATGTTTACGTTTTTAAACTTGTGATTTCTAACTTGTTTCATCAGTTCTAAATTTTTCATTAGTTATGTCTACACTTATACTTTGCAGTTAAAATTTCAATATAATGCAACCTGTTCTCGTGTGCTTCGTGAAATTGATTCTGAGCGACCTCTGCGACAAATCTCAAACAAGACTCACGCGACCTTACTCAGCACAAACCGAATTGATGATTATATCGCCACCAAGTCGAGGCAAAACCTAAAAATAAAGAAGGAACAAGTTCAGAAACCATATTGAACAATTAATTCGCAAACATTCAAAATGCATAACCTGTAATGCACTGAAAACAAACAGAGACAAAAAGCACTTGGAAAACTAAAAAATACTTGAAAAAACAATGGAAACGTTAAGACTGATGGTATTCTAAGACCATATAAAGAAGTCACTGCTGCAACTATGTAAAAACCTTTAGGGTAACTATGTAACAATCTTACGCAAGAAATAAATGCAAAACACTTTTCTAAACTGAAAACTTTTTCTCATCAATAAGCCGGCTACGTTACACAAAAGACTGCATATTAGAAGCATGTTAACTTGCAATATTCATGTTTTGTAAGACAGGATTTAAAAATTGGTGAGAATTAAACAGGTGGTTCACATTACGACAACATATGCGGGGAACGTAATTTAACAAAAAGAAAAACATGTTGAGCAAATCTCAGCATAGATAAGACATCCGTTTGTGATTCTAATGAATTTTTTATGTAACATAAAGCTCCAAGGTACAGCAACCAAAAAACCTGATGCATTTTCACTAATTTATTTACGCTATTTACAGCATAACAAAGGTACTACGAACGTTTTCGGCTCTACATTGCCCCTCGTCAGGTATTTGTCTAAAATAGTCCCACGATTTTTATATAAGACAAGTAAGTAAGAATACGTTTGCAATATAAAACAGTAACTCGTACAACTTTTCTTAAAAAAATGCAAACTGTAAAAATTTAAAAAATATTTTACGTTATTGCGTTTCCTACAAGTTTTATAAACCTCTAAAATTTTGCCAGCGTACTTTGATGAACTAGAAGCATGCTTTTGAGTTATTTTCTTAATTTTCTAACGGTTGTTATGTCATTTTTTCTGAAAGAATCAAGCTTTTGATAGAATTTTTACGCGGTTAGTACAACAGGGTAAGTGACAAAACGCAACTTTTGCGCTTGTTGGAAAATAATTTTTATGTGTGATATTCAAAATAATGTTTTCACGATATTTAGTTCACTTTTCAAAGACGTTTGAATAGTATTAAACATATGCTATTCAACAGGTAAAAGAAATATACGTTTGTTCTATATTGGTGCACTTTAATGGTTTGTGCATAAAAAGATTTTGCATCTGCAAGATTTGAACCGTCCTCGTTCAAAGAATACATAAAATGAAGATTCGTCCTATTATGGTTACATGTAGTTACAAGTAAGGTTTTTACTTCCATTTTTTGAATAAAACTGTTAAAAGTACGTATATTTCAACAAAATTCGTTTAAAATCAGTACGAGTTTATGGTTACATGTAGTCACAAGTAGGGTTTTTACTTACATTTTTAAATAATACTGCTAAAAGTACGTATATTTTAACAAAATTCGTTTAAAATCAGTACGAGTTTATGGTTACATGTAGTCACAAGTAGGGTTTTCACTTCCATTTCACTTACATTTTTGAATAAAACTGTTAAAAGTACGTATATTTTAACAAAATTCCTTTAAAATCAGTACGAGTTTATGGTTACATGTAGTCACAGATAAGGTTTTCACCTCCATTTTTGAATAAAACTGTTAAAAGTACGTATATTTTAGTAAAATTCGTATGAAATCAGAACGAGTTCATGGTTACATGTAGTCACAAGTAGGGTTTTCACTTCCATTTTTGAATACAACTGTGAAAGATCAAACTTACACATATTTTACGTCCGTACTGGTATACCAAGTAAGTTTTGGCATAAAAATGCCTTTGGAGATCGTAGAGTACTGCTGATTCATAGAAGCAGTGTGGAGCTTCGCGATGTTGCAAGTGGGAATTGGACGACAAATCTACAAATCGTTGGTTTGCATGGTTATTGAAGAATGAACTTTATAGTAAATGAAGACGCACTTCTTCTGCAAGATATCGATGGTTGAAAACTTGGTATCTAAAAGCATAATACAATAATAAATCCTCCCACTTTGTAACGTTTCCGTGTCTTGTTTTATCAGTAGCAATGAAGATAGAGCGGTGGGGTGAAAGCTTACAAACCATCCCACCCTCGCTCCACATGGGAATTGAACCAGCAGAATCTTTCCCGCCTGGGAACAACGCACCCTGGCCAAGATGGAGAGCACTCAATCGGCTAAGGTCTGGTGTAAGCTGAACAAAGGCAAACCTGATCCAGTGGAGTTACAAATCTGGCGACTCTACGTGGTGCTGCAAAACTGAGGCACATACAAACGCTTGTACCAGTGCATTGCAAAACAGGAAACAGGGAATAATTAAATGAGCTTAGAGCACTGTATGTGTGAAAACCGCGCTTACTACTGTATATTTCAGTTGTGAGTTTGGAAATGCGTGACAATCCTTTCTGGTCAAGCTTCGTTTTTCTAACTTGTCGATTTTTGCTCTTTTACATTAATTTTCTCACCTGCATTATTTTTTTCATAGCTGCATTTTCAATCGGTAAATTTGTCTTTTTTGTAAAAATAACGTCTGCTGGTGAGTGATCATTTGGCGACGTCTAACAAAGTTTAGCTAGTAGCAAGCGTGATAGTGTGTATTTTGTGAAATTTTACCAAAGTGGGCCACGACTGTTGTTGTGAATTAAACAAGAAAAATTAAAACAAAATGAAAACAAAAATGATACCTTAGTAAATTATTGTAATTGTAATAATGTTTTGTAAGATCGTTGACAGCCTCTGAATTGGCTTTCGCATAGCACACAATTTTCATTTATTTTGGAACAGTCGACGCAAAGCATGCTGGCGATTCAGAAAGCAGTTGTTGTTTGATCAGGGTTTAATTGGATTTGCAAAGAACGCTGGCGATTCAGGGAGCAGTTGTTGTTTGACTAGGGCTTGATTGGATTTGCAAAGCACGCTGGCGATTCAGGGAGCAGTTGTTGTAGGATCGTTGATGACAGACGATTTGATGGTACAAATACTTGGCTCATTTTGAATTTGGTTCATTTGAGAAATTTCTGCAAGATCACTAAAAGTTGTAAGTAGTCTAAAGTAGTTGGTTATTCGCTTGAATCTAAAATCGAAATAACAACTGTTTACTAGTTTGAACATTTGCTTTTCTAAATTTTCTGTAATGTTCGAACTTGTTTTTAGTCCTGATTCTCCAATAGTTATTGAAGTATATTAATTAAGGTAGGTTTTGCAACAATCAAATATGTGAGTTGAGGTAATTTTTGCAATAATGACAAATGTGAGTGAGTGTTGTTTCTTTTAATTAAGACCGTTTCTATAACTTTAAAATACTTTCATGCTAACTTGCAATTATCATGTTCTGTAGGGTAAAATTTAAGAAACTGTGAAGAATGAACAACCAGCAAATGAAAAATAAGAAATGTTTGTCTTGTAAAAAAGAAGACTCGTGCGTGATGTTGCTGCCATGCCATCACCAAGTACTTTGCGTCGACTGTTCCAAAATAAATGAAAATTGTGTGCTATGCGAAAGCCAATTCAGAGGCTGTCAACGATCTTACAAAACATTATTACAATTACAATAATTTACTAAGGTATCATTTTTGTTTTCATTTTGTTTTAATTTTTCTTGTTTAATTCACAACAACAGTCGTGGCCCACTTTGGTAAAATTTCACAAAATACACACTATCACGCTTGCTACTAGCTAAACTTTGTTAAACGTCGCCAAATGATCACTCAACAGCAGACGTTATTTTTACAAAAAAGACAAATTTACCGATTGAAAATGCAGCTATGAAAAAAATAATGCAGGTGAGAAAATTAATGTAAAAGAGCAAAAATCGACAAGTTAGAAAAACGAAGCTTGACCAGAAAGGATTGTCACGCATTTCCAAACTCACAACCGAAATATACAGTAGTAAGCGCGGTTTTCACACATACAGTGCTCTAAGCTCATTCAATTATTCCCTGTTTCCTGTTTTGCAATGCACTGGTACAAGCGTTTGTATGTGCCTCAGTTTTGCAGCTAATTTCATACGACCTTTGTTAAAATATACGTATTTTTAACAGTTTTATTTAAAAATGTAAGTAAAAACCCTACTTGTGACTACATGTAACCATAAACTCGTACTGATTTTAAACGAATTTTGTTGAAATATACGTACTTTTAACAGTTTTATTCAAAAAATGGAAGTAAAAACCTTACTTGTAACTACATGTAACCATAATAGGACGAATCTTCATTTTATGTATTCTTTGAACGAGGACGGTTCAAATCTTGCAGATGCAAAATCTTTTTATGCACAAACCATTAAAGTGCACCAATATAGAACAAACGTATATTTCTTTTATCTGTTGAAAAGCATATGTTTAATACTATTCAAACGTCTTTGAAAAGTGAACTAAATATCGTGAAAACATTATTTTGAATATCACACATAAAAATTATTTTCCAGCAAGCGCAAAAGTTGTGTTTTGTCACTTACCCTGTTATACTAACCGCGTAAAAATTCTATCAAAAGCTTGATTCTTTCAGAAAAAATGACATAACAACCGTTAGAAAATAAGAAAATAACTCAAAAGCATGCTTCTACACTGTGAAAAAAATTTAATGAATTTTACATAATTTATATGGCAGCAGTGATGCCATATAAAGTATGTAATTTTCAAGTTCAAGTATGTACGTATTGTTTAAAATCATATTTTCTGTTCAGTTAAATTACTGATAATCTGTATAATTACTCCTAACACTTTTTAATTACGCTTTTTTTGTAATTTTCATTGACATAGTTAAGTTCATTCACCGTATTTGGCTTTAAACTGAATCACTGAAATTTTGTATATTTACTTCATCATATCACAAGTTTCAGCATTCTCAACTTACAGAACTTCAGTTAAAATATCCAAGGTCTGCGAATCTACATAAATTTGGAAATAAAGTTAAAAAACACAAATTTTGTACGCAAATATATTCGGTTGCGTAAAAACTGGTCCCATAAATTATGTTTGTATTCATGAACTTATTTTATACGTGAAATGGCCTATACACATAATATTACTGCAATAAACATAGCAATTTTTCGATTCAGTTTTACTTGATTTTGCAAATAATATTACATTTTCCAAAATATGCTACTAGAATAACACACATAAACTTCTCGATTGGGAAACAGTTGTAGTAATGAAGTTATACAATAATATTAACGTGAGTATACCAAGAGTTTGATCGATACAGTGGCAAAGAGTGCAGTCACATCATTCTCATGTATAGCAATTTAGAGTTGACCTTGCTAATGAATGTGAACTTCGCAAAGCATTTAAAAAGCATCTTTTCCGTGTAATCTTTCGATTTCAATCTTTTACCTTCTACATGCAATTCATTAAACATCAACAATTTCATGCTCCGAAATCGAATTTAATGTTTAACAGCACGAGAACGAACAGTGCAGAAAAGCAAGCCATCACAGCAAGAGACAATCCAGCGAAATGAACACTATGCACATCTTCGCATGATCAAATTGCAGAACAACACGCGCGCTGTCAAAGCAAACAAAAAAAGTGTGGCACCGGTCCACCATTGACATTTAGCTATAACTCCTTCGCATCACCAATTACCTGTATCAGCGTATTAACTACCAGGCAGAATAGCTGTCAATTAGTCAGTCAGTAAGGCGGTGGCAAAAACAAAAATATAAAAAAACAAAACGCATTAAACGTCCTAGGTAGGTTCAAAACGTTTTAAGGGTAAAAAATCCAAATTCAACGGTTCTGTAATGCTCGTCATGGACGAAGGTAATCGGTTACTATAACAAATAGGCCAGCTTTATCACCTAATATACAAGCACTTCGAAAATAAAAGTTCAACCCAGTCCCGGACGAAAAAAGCCACCGCCAATTTTAAAACAACTGTGCGACAGCAGGTCAAATCTCACTGCAAGCTTAAAAGACATTGTTAAGGTACAGTACAAACAGACAATACAACAGCGGTCTCACAACTATGGCGCGCCAAATTAAAAAAAATTATGTAAATTTTTCACCCATGTTTTAGGACAGATTTGTCTCTTAAAGTTGCAAACTAATTTACGGTTGAAATGATTTTTTTTCGATTAGGCGCGCCAGCGCGCTGAATTAAAAAAAAATATGGAAATTTTTCACCCTTGTTACAGGTCAGATTGCAAACTAAATTACCGTTAAAATAATTTTTTTCAATTTGGCGCGCCAGCGCACTGAATCAAAAAACATTTTCAAACATTGCACACACGTTTCAGGACCTAAATCAACCTATATTTCAAAAATTGTTTTCAATTTGGCGCGCTAGCGTACCGAATAGGAATGAAATATTTGAAAAGCAAGTTGACTTGGTTAGGCTAGGGTACTTTTAGCAGGCAGTTGTTGAGTGATCATTATGCTAGGCTAGGCATCCTGGTGTAGCCAGCATTGTCCTAGTGTGTAGGCAGGTAGGGGAGGTCTTGCTTAGGCCGTAGGCTACTTGGCACTTACGCAGTTTAGATCAATGCTAGACTAGGAAGCTTAGCCTATAGTAGGCAGGTAGACGAGGCTAGGAAGCTTACGTGAATGCGAGACTAGTGTAGAGCAATGTTTGAATGGGTTACGCTACACCGCAAGTTGTTGAGGCATTCAAGGTAAAGAGACAGTTAGTTGATTACGAGTTTAGGTTAGGGTCATCATTGACCTAAACTGCTTAAATGCCAAGTAGCCTACGGCTTAAACGAGACCTCCCCTACCTGCCTACACACTAGGACAATGCTGGCCATACCAGGATTCCTTAGCCTAGCATAATGAATATTGTGTAGTGTATGTATTTAGTCGCATATTTATCCTCCTATCACGAAAAAGCGATCAATGCGCTGTACGAGCTCGTTTAGGAGTTGCCTGCCATCTGTCTACCACACCAAGATGGGGGAATCCCGTTAAGTGCCTTTCCCAACGGCACAACAAGTAAACTTGCCGGCTTGTTCTTCACACTGTCCCTTTAATGCTGAGCGTCAAGCAGGGAAGCTGTGAACACCAATTATAAAACTATTGGTTTGACCCGACTCGGAATCAAACCCAAGTCTACAGCTCCCGAGGCGGACGCTCCTACCACTCGGCCATCTGAGCTTTAAATTCAACAACAATACTCAACAACTGCCTGCCAAGAGTACCTTAGCCTAACCAAATCCACTTACCGCTCAAATATTTCATTCCTATTCGGCACGCTAGCGCGTCAAATTGAAAAAAATTATTCTAACGGTAAACTAGTTTGCAACATAGCTAAAAAAGACAAATCTGTCCTAAAACATGGGTGAAAAACTTAAATAATTTTTTTTAATTTGGCGCGCCATACATGGCCAACGAAAAAAATCTTACAGCACACACGAACAAAAGTCACTGATGCTGCCTAATAAGGACAAAACTTTCCCATGCACGCCATTCATCCGGCTTTTGTTTTTTCCAGCTTTTTCGGTATTATTTCCTTTTACGGAATTAATTTCAGCTAATGACCTACAATAAACAAACAAGTTTTTTAAATTTTTGAAAGCTTGCTCATATGAAACATTAAATCAAAAACTCAAATCTCAATCATACTCTCAGTATTACGCCGAAGCGTGTAACGAGAGGCAGGGCCTAGCATAGCGGCCGGGCAACACAGCTTCGAAGTAACTCCGAAAATCGTCGCAACGGTGACGAGCCGTTGGCGATACTGTGCCCGATTTGACCAGCCCGAGGATCGAGCCCCAGACCTCCCCTCTGATAGCGATGTTGTTACCACAAAACCAACCGATTGATCTTCAGACCGGCCAAATCGGACGCAGCGTTGCCAACGGCTCGCCATCGTTGCAACGGTTCATGGTACTTTGAAGCTGTCTAGCCCAGGCGCTAAGCCGCGGAGACGGGCCCCTCCACTCGTTACCCGCTCAGGCGAAAAAGCGCGAGTGCACTGAAGATTTGATTTGACCATATCAAACATAATTTGCAATAACACATCTCAATTCACAGAAGTATTAGGCACGGAGGAGTGAGGAAGAAAGTTGTTTGTTAATAATATATTTATCGTCCTTTGCGAGAAAGCTGCAGAGGCTATACACAAGCTATATTACATAATAATAGAACTGCCTTTTTCACCATTTCCTTTGTCAGCTTCCATGTCCAACCATTCTCGACTCGCTATAATGGTAATTGTAAAAAGACGCCTCAAACCTTACGCAGTATTACAATCAAGATGATTTGAGCACCAGGATCTCAATCGAAATTTCAGCAAACGGAAGTATTATAATACATATCCTTGAAAAGGTAGCCCAATTTCTTTAGTTATTGGTATCTACTCCAAATTGACTTGAAGGTGGGATCATAACATGCCAACTTCCAGGTCACTCAGTCTGCTAAGAGGCTCACAACTAAAGTTACTCAGGTTGACGTGATTTGGGCAAACGACTAGGAGAAAAGCCACAAATAAACTAGTTAGAGATTAACTTAGCCTAGGCCAGGTCAAAAAATACTAAATATTACTCCACCTGAGCAAGTGGCCAGAGGAGGGGGTTGTGGGTACTAGAGGTGGGGGTTGCATAAGTGGAGTAATATTCCGCATTTTTTGACCTAGCCTAGGCAGTTATTCTCTAACTAGTTTATTTGTGGCTTTTCTCCAAGTCGTTTGCCCAAATCACGTCAACCTGAGTAACTTTAGTTGTGAACCTCTTAGCAGACTGAGTGACCTGGAAATTGGCATATATGATCCTACCTTCAAGTCATGTTGGAGTAGATACCAATAACTAAAGGAACTGGGTTACCTTTGCAATGATATTTTAAGCATTTGACTTCGTTTGAGTAATCGATCCTATTGAGTTCTTGATGTTCAATGAGGCGGTGTCATTATTTAATTTATCTATTATATACATATGAACAATTTACTTCAAGAGTTACTCAACAGCTAACGTGCATTGGTTAAATACATTACATACCACTGCAAAAATTCCAATGTCAGAGCATTTCCAACCGGGTATTGTATGTTGAACACGTAGTAACATCCAAAGAAGATGCACAGAGTATCCGTAACTGATGTTACATTTTGAAAAGTAACTTTTTTGTCCACTAACACATCAAAAGAAGAAGCAGTATAAACATTGGAACCTATTAAGATAACACACAACTAGTTTTAATACTTATGTTTAATACTTAGCTATATTTCAAAGCTTTGTTGCCCAAGTGCTGAGCAGCGGAGATGGGCTCAGCCACTCATCACCCGCTTCGGCGTAGTATCGCGAATATAATTAAGGTTTGATTTGAAATTCAATTTTAAAAATTGAAACCAGTAACTTAATCTAAACCCAATCCGATTCAGATAATTATATAAAAAATTTAATTCGATCAGGATCAGACTGCGAAAAACAAGATCAAAAACAACTACGAGTAACATCGTCGGTTTACTAGATTCAGTAATTTACTAAGCCAACTTAATCCAGCAAATAATATCACATAATAAACAAACAAACATTTTAAGACAAACGCCAAAGTAACTGTGGAAAGCACACGATTTAAAATAGGCTGTCGCTTCTAGAGGTTTTCCAAAGTTTATGAGTTGCTCTCCACTGCTTTATCTTTTTAATTTGCTAGTTGGTAATACCTTCTATGAAAAAGAGAGTACTGTATGTTCAGCCTAGAAGTTGAGAGCGCTTAACTAAAAGAACTTTCAGTTGCGGTCACTTCTGGAACAACGCATTTATCAAAACAAAGAGTGTACAAAGGTAATATGTTAATAACTGCAACAATCTGTTTCACATAACTTTCACATAAAGAATTATGGAGCTAGACTTTGCAAGCTGACAGGTATAAAAATCGTCGATTAATTCATATCAAAGGGCATTAAACTTCAGCTTTATGCTTAAACTTAAAAAATTACAAAAAACGCTATTTTCAGAGAGTGCTAAATTCATATTTTCTGAAATCTTTCAACCAAGTTTACTTCATCATCAAGCATTTTTAACGTAATTATTCTACAAGAATGAGCAAAAATTTATCTCCACTTACCATGAGCAACTATGCAGGGTGTATCAGGAAATTCCTCAGTGCTATCCTAAAAAAATATAAAATCATACTGAGGATGTGAAGAACTTTACTAAGAGTTTCCAAAAAGTGGTTGCAAAAGGCTAACATGATATTCGTGCAGTAAAGTTCGTTGCATGGTTAGCGGCATGCATGGATATGAAATTTTGCTTGATCAGAAGTGCTCAACAAAATATTTTATGAGACATATAAAAAAGTGCTTCTACTGTAAGTCTATTTGAGCCTATATTGTCACTTTAGGTAAAGCAACCCTGCTTACTACAGTTTAACCAATATAAATGCTTACAAGTCAAAAAGATTAGCATGACAGATCAAGCAGATCATACCAATAACAGATTAAGAAAAGATCTGCAGTGCACGCCACTTTACAAGCCCGTCTCAAAAGCACACATCTTTGGGCTTATCAAACCGCTGCGCTTATAAAGCGGCCTAATAAAATCGAACTTACTGTATTAGAAATTTGATAGATCATCATAATGCAATCTTGAATAAGATACTGTAATGACTAATCTATATATATCTGGTTGAAACCTTCATAAAGCAATTTAACAAAATAAGGTTTGTACACACAGAGCTATACACAGTCACATATATTCTATATGCATAAACCACTACACCTACTTTCATCACAAGTTTCTCAAAGTCTTCGTGAAAATATTTAGACAGCAAGTCCAGCATTCCCAAAATTTCTGGTTGATTATTGCCTATACTTTGTTTGGCGTCATTGATTTGCTTAACCACTAATTTCAATTTCTTTTTTTTTAACTGCAAAGACTGCATGTATGCGAGTAACTGGGACAAGTTTTTCTTCAAATTGTTATCAAAAGTTTGAAAATCTTTTCCAACCAGGTGATGGTAATGATGCTGAAAACCAGATTTCGTGAAAAGAATAGGCCATTCACTTCGAATTTCAATAACTGATTTTTGTTGTGAATTAATTATGGAACGAATGCCAGAATAGCATTTGTTCATTAATACCTGCGTGTCCTCATCCAATGGAGAAGTGTTTTCATCCAAAACTTGAAATTTTGTCAGCAAGGCATTTCGGCAACTCTCCAATTCCTCCGGAACTACTGCTGCTGTAGAGTAATTTTCATTTTGCAGATGCATAGAATTGAGCGATTTTCTTCTTTCATTTCCAGCTTCATTTTCAGATGAGCTGCAAGAAGTATCAGCTGGCCTTTTCTTATGCAAACGACGAGTATTTGACACGCAGTTTTCCAACTGCAAAATGAATGAGCCACAGCCATCACCCAAAAATTTCCCACTCAATCCAAAATCAGCAAGAGATTTAGGGTATTTCAAAACCACTTTGAGAGCCACGTTTCTCAGCAGTTTCCTTCCTGGAACACTGCACTTTGAAAGCAAGTCAGCTGCTATCATTCTAATCAGCAATCGACGATCAGCTGGGGGAAGTCGAACCTTTTCTCTCAAATATTTCAGTATTGATCCAGGCAAGGTGTCTTCTTCAAGTTGATAATCTAATTCTGCATTAGACCTTACCGTAGCAAGTCTATTCACATTGGATGATTGCACACTTGTGCTTGCAGATTCTAACCCCTTCTGTTCACTAAGCTGCTCTTTTATAAAATGCAATAGTCTGCGACATTGAAGAGGCAATAAGTAACCCTGTAGATCATCCTCTGTCAAGAATCTCATGTCATCTAATGATACTGCACCCATTCCCATAAGAAATTCCACAACTTTGTTCTTCCTTTCCTCCGTCAGGTTTAATCCAGAACTATCCAACACATTTGCTATATCCTCGTCACCACGTTTGGTATCAGTGTCTGTATCAGCAATACTAATTTGGTCGTTCATTGTAATAACTATCCAAAGCTCATTTAGCTCATATCATATACACACATAATTATACTGCAAAAGTAATAGAAATGTAGAAAAAGCAGTAACAAAATCAAATATGTTAGCACATGTTCACACAATAGCACGAAGTTAACTTGAATCGATAACACAAAAGGAGTAAAGCGCTTGGAGGTATGTTACATCTCCATTTATAGGTCATGGTGGCAGCATGAATAATGCTCCATTCAACTCACTGAATCGATCTGCAGAAAATATGTCGAACTTGCTCTATAAGGTTTAGTGGTACTACAGTAGCATCATTTTTTGACTTGGGTAAGTTAATCTTGAAGATAGTAACAACTTTTTAAGCACAACGATGTAGTCAGGCCCGAATGAGATGGTAACGGAACCTACTTTTAAATGTCCAAGCAAGATGTACCCAATATGGGTACTACCCATACATTCTCTCTAAATAGGCATAAACGATATTTTTGATTGCAGGAGAGAAAACACCACATACTAATGATTATTATTACTTTCCATGCAATAGCTGTATACGCCAAAGGTAACACACAAAACTTAGGCAACAGACAAAAGAGCATGCTTTAAAGACAATAACTTATTTCCATCTACTGTATATGAATGCAATGGCATATAGTCCACTAAATCAAAGCATTTGATAACTTTAATGAGGCAATTTTTTTCTTCAGTCAAACAGTATACACCCATGTTACACACCAATGAAGAATTTAACCTTTTAACTACCAAACAAAATTCTTTGGAACAACTGATCACCAGGTGCAAAATCAAGCCAAATCTGTGATGTTCTGAATCCTCATCTCGGAAAACAACAATCATTCCCTCTTGGTATGCAGTACCATGATATTCAACCTTTGAAGTTATCACTGGGTTTGTTTCGAGCAATCCACTAGACATAAGCAATTGCTGGATTCTACTATCGCACACCGTTATATTTGATCTAGGAATATCATCATAGATCAATGGATCTTTTAAAAAGGTGCCAGTATGCATGTAGCAATAATAAAGCTGATGAAGATGTGCCAATGTTTTGGTCACATTTTTAAAGTTACGAATATTGCGCATAGCCTTCTTAAAATAAGAATGCTTACTTTCCAAACGCATTGTCCAAAGTCTAATAAGGGGTCCAAACTGAAGGAATAAGTAAGCATAATGAATCATAAAGTGATGTTTTGGTCGAAGATTATGATTTGGAAATAAAGATATTCGATCACAAACATACTCTTTTATGGCCACATTTAAATACCCAACTTGGGCATGAGACAAAGCAGGAGCACAACTTAATTCCACCACCAGCTTCAGTTGCAATAACAATAACCAAACACGGTCTGTTGGAACTGATATCAAGTCATGCACAATTATTGGAAATAGTCTAAGAAGGCACCAATTCTCTACTGCTTGCCCTGCAAGCCTTTTCCCATTGACGGAAAATGCTGGAGGCTTGCTCGCTGCATCACATCCCATGTACAAAAAACGCCTAATTCGAGCATTAAGAATGTCATAAGTAAACCAATGCTGATCCACAAAATGCTTTACAAATAACGGTAAGTCGTACGCTACCACACCCTCAAACAAATCATGACCTATACATGGTGGCAAGCCTGGTCTGCACACGTGAAATGACTGCAGTTGGTTAAAAACTGAATTGATTTTAATTCCATGCATCATGTTGGCATTCTGCAACTGAAGACGTTTTACTACAGTTTCATAATGCGATACATTTCGCAGCACACCACTTTCATATGGTTCAGTTTTGAATTTATCTTTTGTCATCAAGCAATATCGACAAAAAAATTCACAAGAAAAACTTTCCGAGAAACCACCAATCATATGAGAGCCAAGATTATCACCCAAAAACGAAAAAAGTTGACATTTTACTCTTCTGCCTTGTAGCTCAATCCCTTCAGTTTCCAATTTTATTAGATCGTTTAAAAGCTGCTGAAACACAATTTTTTGACCAAAAACTTTAATATATGATTTCTTGACCAGCATTACTCAAATGATATTGTCAAGAGAAGACCTGTATTGAGGAGGCAAATTCCCAATCATTGCATAGACTGCAAGTAACTTGTGCTTTTTCTTGCTAGATCCTAAAGGATTGCAAATTTCAAAAGAATCCTGATACAACAACAGTTGCATGTGCTCTGAGTTGCACTTTGTTTTATAAACATTGCCATCAAATATATCACAAATTACATTATCACTGTGATGACAACCAAATATAAAGCTATTTCCAGCTTGATTGGCAACCAACTGAACTGACTTGACTAAAGAAACATAGTGAAAAATGCAATCTTGTTCTTGATGAAATCCTAAAGAAAACTGAATGGGCGGAATACAATTAAAATTGTTCGAATAAAATGCTGATCGAGTATGAATAGAACGCATTTCATCATATTGCTCGATCATGAAACTTGTACTTATAACCTCTACTGCTTTTGATATAACATCACTAGCAACATTGCTTTTAGTCAAAACGTTGGACAACATTTCAGTCACGCAATCGTGCTGAATCTCATTAAAACACTTTATCTCATTAACAATATACTGAATGGTATTTTTTGGAACAAAGCACTGACTTTCCAACTTTAAGAGAAACAATGCCAAACTGTTTAGAAAAGAAGATCGATCGGTGTTGTCAAAAGAGAATGGAGCAGAAGGTTCTACCACAGAGGATGTATTTCCTTCAGTAGTGTCAATATTACGTGAAGTGCCAACATCAGTTACGTTAACAGAATGTAAAATTCCATCATCAATTGCTGATAAAATTCTGTCATCTTGCTCTTGAATTGCATGTTCATTTTGGGTGATCACACTTTGATGATTTCGAGAAATATGAGAGGTAAAAGATGAAATTACAGTGTATGAACAACTGCAACCGGCAAATGGACAAGGCACAGCGGAACCTTGTCGAATATGATTCTTCAAGTGTGCCAGTAATTCGCTGGACTTGCAAAATTGCTGATTGCATAACGCCACAGTACAATGAAGAAAAGAGACAGGTAACAGTGAGTTCACCGAGGAAGTACTGGTACATGATGCATCTATCATTCCAAAATGGTCATTATGTCTCCTTCGCACATGACTCTGAAGTGAATTAAAACATTTGTAAGTACTCTGGCAATTAGACATTACACAGCGATATTGAGCACGATGAGTATTTCGATGACTTCGCATGTGCTTCAAGAAATCTGTAGCATTAACAGGAATTGGAAACAAAAACGAACATATGCTACACAACATCTCATAAAATCTTACACTGGCGCCAATAAATGCAATACTGTTAGTGCTACCTATACATATAGGTAGGCCACCTACATAAATGCTGGCATGTTATATCTAATAATCTGCTTATAATTCAGTGATTCCCAGACATTGCGTTGTTTTAATTTTTAATAATAAAAGTTCACTAACGTGCATATGTTTTCATTTGTCAGAATTCACCCAGTGAGCTTAGTTTTAGTCACTGATTATAGGTCTAGCTTGCCATTGTCTTTTTTCAACTGTTCCACACTTACCGCTAGACTATTCTGCTACTAGGCCTCTCTTACCAGTATGTTTCTGTCCAGTCAGCTTCTCGTAGAAACATCAAAAATTGCAGCTATTGCTGTAATTACACCATCGTAACTTTTTTTTGTCAGCACCACTATGAATCATTTTTTGTGGTAGCAATAATCATGGCTCAGTTTGTCATTATTTCCACCACTGGCTCAGCACTTATGATTTGAATTATAGTGGCTCACTGGTACCGATCCTTAAAAACCGAAGTACCGTGTTTAGCTGCACAAAACTCAAAAGCATGTTTGAAGGCATCGCATAACCCACTTTTAGGAGCATTCTTTCATAACGCATTTTTAACAGCATCATTCGTCAACAACCAAGTTACCTTTTTTTTGCAATTCACCTCTTGAGTTTCTTTTTCAGTGGTTACACCACTGGTTTTTAACCTGGGCTCTACCGCTCCCTACGGGACGCTGTAGACTTTTAGAGGGGCGGAAATACTGTGGGGGCACTATAGGGGGCGTTATATTCCGTAACAATATTTACCTCACTGCAAATTTGCTTTAGCAGTTCTGCTATATCAAGATCAATGTATACTCCTGCTCTGTATAGGTCTGCTAGCCCTGCAGTAACTGCATATATACATCTAGCTAGTAGATTTAGAATACCGGTACGTCATAATGCGCATTGTCTGGTCTGATGGTTAAATAATTATTCGCTTTTAAAACGTAGTCAGTGAAGGTGCCATCACCCTAGCTGAGACGTTGAGATCTTTGAGACATTTAGCAAGGTTATCTTATTACGACATCACCTCTCTGCGCATGGGCTGTCATAACAAAATAAATCTGCACAATGTTTCAAAGGTCTCAGTCAGTGTGATCGCACCTTTGGTCAGTTAGCTAAACTTCTGCATTAGCTAGTTTAAGGTTAGATACATATCGTGGATTTGTACTACCAGTATGTAATTGAGATATAATCTGCGATTGTGTTGAGTTATGACTATAGTTTATTGATTATTATTTAACACACTTCTAATTTATTGTTATTACAGTATTTGTACGGTATATTAGCCAAATTCCTAATTGCACAACGCTACAATGCAGATCCCGATACAACTTCACTGTATCATTTGTAGCAGAGCAACGAGTGCAGTCTTAATATGGACCCACAACGAATATATTAAATACCGGTACCCCAATATTTATATCGCTTCTTTCAGATACAAGGCAACTGGATTGGTGATTAAGCCGGTCTTTTCACTAACACTCATCATTTTTAGCAATGCCCTTTTATTATGGTGAATGACAGACCATGGAAACCTCTGAAAAAGGGCGCTGGGGGAAAAAAGGCTAAGAACCACTGGGTTACACCAACACAAAAGTTGCATGAATACTTTTTCCCTTAGCACCTCGCTTTTTTTCACCCTGTAGTTACCAGTACACCATGCCAAATTTTCAAAGATGGAAACCTATTAAACAACTGCAAAAAGGCATCAACCGGTTTTGCCGTTTGATTGGCTTGCGTCTATAGGCATCAACCGGTTGAGTCAATCAGTATCGGTATTGGGTAACGTATACGGTCAGCCGTCATGACGGACAGCTGCTATTATGACATCATACTTTAGCAATAATGACGGCTGATAAGTAACGTTACCCCCGTATTTTACCGTTAACAGCAAAATAGACACTTCCTCAGAAAAATCAAACTGCATACAGAAAAATGAACTGAATAGGCATACTGGGTGTTGTAAAACTGTGAAGTACCAACTGTCCCTTATACCGGTACATCATAATTCTGCATGACCTCATCTTTCTAGCTGTGCAGCTGCTTAATCTGTTAATTGACTAGGCTAGGCTACTGGTAGACTACGAACAGTATATACCATAGCATACCCACACGCACCAAGGGATCATGACCTAACTTGCTGTTAATCAATTAATAGTCACATTTTTACACAAAAAAAACAAAAGAATGGATTAGTCTTGCAAGTTCAGAGATATTTTGGCTGGCATATAGTACCATACCAGTAACTTTTTTATTCACCTGCCAGTAAGCTTACTCACCTTTACCTGTCTACTCAGGGCTTAGTTGTAGCTATCATTCTTATGAGTCTATTTATAGCATTTAGCTGCTAAAAGCATGCCATGCATAGCCTATATATGCATTTTTTTTCCTAATCATCATCAATGCTTGGTCTAGCGTGCTAGCTGGCTAGGTGACACTTGAGTGACTTGACACAGATCTCAAATCTGCTATTCTGCGTCGCAGACGATAATCACGTGATTTATGTCATGTGATTCGTTTAACCAATCACAAACCGTCCGCCATTATTTTTCAACGCAATCTCAAAAAGATGACAAATTTTATACAAAAACGTATTTTCAATATTCTACCAAAACCGACCTCAGAGCTTAGTAAGATATAACGGCAGTTTGCTTACAGCTCTCGATTACTTCTTTATCAGATTTTTGAATCCGAATCTGAATAATATCAAAAAATCATGAATTTATTTCCGTTTCAGTTGTAAACCATGTCGTCAAGTTTCGAAGCAGCATTGTCATGTTGAACAGTTGTGTAATTATTTCCGCTGTTGCATACCACCAGACGCAATTTCTGCGGAATTTAAAAAAAAATCTCGGTGCTCTAACGCAGCGAATTGAACCGAATCTGAACCAGAACGTTACAAACCGGTTTTGTGCGATTTTTACCGAACCCGAACAACAATTTTCAAAAGCCTCTAAACCGGTTCGAAAAATGTGAGTTTCCAAACATTTTATGCGAGCCCAAACAGATTGAAAAAAGCGCGTCACACTACCTAAAGCCAAATTGCATAAATTTCAAAGCAATTTTGTTTTGAATTTTGCCACAATTTTCGTATCTTATATTGCTTAGAGAAAGAGCGATGTAAGTTCAGGTTGACCTGACCAGATCAGATCACTATATTGAACTAAAGGCTAGAGCCATTGCCATATTATTTTCATTAAGTTTTTAAATTTGCGAGGGCGAATTGCAAACGCTTTTGAATTTTAAGTCTATCTAGCAATCCCACAGGAAATTTATATAGGCCTAATTGTTTTGAAGAATTGACTGCTGCAGCGAACTTGAACCGGAACGTTTCGTTTGACGCGAAGGGTAAAGCGTCATAGAAACTGAACCTCAACTAGAAATTATTTCTGAATCTTAACCGAGCCTGAACGGGAAAAACAAACGGTTTGACACCCTTTTTTATAAGAGTAATTTTTAGCTTACTGAACAAGCATGGTAGTGACAGTGTGTAAGCCGCATATAGGCGCGTAGGCGTAGCCCAAAAGGGCTAGGCCTGCATGTACAGCAGTCATACAAGCATATAAGCTAGGCTGATATCAAAATAGTGCTAACAATCTGAAATTCAAAGTTCAAATTAACACAAATATTATATAAGTTAATTTGAAATTTAGCGTTATAGGGCATAATACTATTTTTTGTGAAATTACAGACACAAGAGTATTTTTGCGAACAGCATACGTTAATTTACAAAAAAAAACATTGTGCCGAATGTTGATTTACAAAAAAATGTAGTTTTACAAAAAAATGAACCACGAAAAAATATCATATAAAGTTTGTAATTTGACATCCAACAAATTGAATTGATATATTTTATGCAAAACTACAATACATAACTTTCTGTAAAATTACATACCCGTACACAAATATACAATTACAAATTTTTTTGTAATAGAACTATATATAATCTGCTAAATCATAAAACAAATATTTCTTGCATTATTACGTACAAACTGTGATTTGAAAATGCAACTACTAGTTATTTGATTGTAAATATTTGCAATTTCAATTTACCTACAATTTTTCAAAAATTGTTATGTAAATTCACAACAATTTTTATGACAAGGAATGTTAATTCACGCAGAAGTAAGTAAATTCACAAAAAAAAAACAAGCCGCAGCGAAAAATCACATAGAATTTGTAATTTAACATAAAACAAGTTGATTTGAAATACTTCGTGTAAAATCAAACCACATAGTTTTGTAAAAACTACATACACTAATGTACTTTTACAAATATTTTTTGTAATATAACTAAACATAATCTATTATTTCATATCAGATGAATTAATTCGGTGAATGTGTGCACTGTTGAACTTTGCGAGTGGCAGCTTCGAGTTGGCTTGTAAGCAGCAAGAAAATGCAAAGTCTCAGCTACGCCCAAACTGTGAAAGGTAATTCTCTTTCTCACAGCTTTGAATCTAAAACGAGAAGACCCAACTGCTTGAATTTTAGGCATAAACAAATAATGAAAAGACAAGAAGCAATTACTTTCCTCAAACAGTTACAGTACTCTATACTGAAATTGACAGGAGTTGCAGAAATGAAAGCAGGTACAATCGACGTTACTTGCAAAACAAGAAAAGATGTACTAGAGCTACATGACATACTTCAAAAAGTGGATGCAGTTGCTTTCGTGAAATTATACGAACAGGATAACGTTAACGTTGTAGTAGGTTGGGTACCCATTCCCATGCCAAACGAGCGTATCAAATCAGCTTTTCAAAATGCATTTGGACCTGTAATAAAGGTTTTACAAAGAAAGTGTCGCGATGGCCTAGTATCGGGCGTAAGAATTCTTATTATGCAAAAAGATGTTTTAGAAAAAAATCCTATACCCAGCTATTTTAAAATAGACGGCAACGAGCTCTATGTGACTTATGAAGGTCAAAAGTTTACTTGTAAATATTGTGGCGAAATTGGGCATAAGCAAGTAGATTGTGACAAGCGAGCGCAGAATTTCCCGTCACTTCAGCGGGATGAAAACATTATTCAAAACAGCAGTCCTGACCAACTGCAAACCGATGCCTTCCCAAGCAAAAAACGCAAGAAAAATACCGAAATACGCAAAGCTAACAAATTTAGGACCGAGGCTGCAGTGGACTTGAGCTGCGCGGCGGGTTCTCTATGCTTTAATACCAGCAACAAGCCACTTGATTTGTCGCAACCAGAACAGCTAAGCAAAGAACAGATGGAGGTGGACGTTTCTGCTGACAAGACTCATGTCCCAAAAGATTGGTGGGAGCGTGGAAGCTCTATTATTTGTCAAAGTTGTAAGTCGGAAAATATATTAGTCAACCCCGAGTCGCATTTTATTTGTTGGAACTGTCATAACGATAACCTTATTGCCAAACCATGCTGCGCATCTGAAGATAATGCCGACTCGTATCGAAGTGTTTGCCCGAATACCACAAAATTTCCATGCCCAGCCTGCACTGTAGAAATGTTGTACCTTTCTTGCTGTGAGTCGTTTGTGCCTGTTAATAAAATAGACGACGAAAATATTATCCAATGCGGAAAATGCAACAAACTCTTTATGGAATGCAACTGCGAATCCTATAATCAATTGCCCGGTCAAGGCTTGGCTTTTTGCTGCAAAAACGTCAAATGCCATTATAAAACTGTACATTGTGATTGTTCTCGAAAATCTGTGCAACTTTTTACCGGTACGACTCCATATCTATGTGAATGCGGCTGTGAATTTGAATATGACATAGATATGGGTGTAACGAAAATGTACTAGCTTAATTGCCTCTGAAACGACACTGTAATATATACAATAGCTTTGCATCTTTTCCCGCTGAATACTGTTTGTGCTACTATTCCATAGGTCTAATATACTGTTACTTCCTTTATTGTTAATTTATAATGGATTTGGTTGTTGCTAGCTATAATGTTGCGGGTTTGGGTAATGCCATCAAAAGGAAGTCAGTTTGGTATTTTTTAAAATCTAGTCCAGTTCACATTGTGTTTTTGCAAGAAACCCATGCTTATTCTGCTTGCGAAACATTGTGGGAGAAGGAATGGGGTGGAAATATTTTATGGAATCATGGGACTACTCGTTCCAAAGGTGTTGCAATTGCTTTTAAGTGCGGATTGCAATACCATGTTAACGATATAAAAACTGATGACCAAGGTCGCTTGCTACTAGTTGATATCAATATTGAAGACAGAAACTTCTACCTAGCTAATGTATATGGACCCAATGTTGATAATCCTACCTTTTACTCAAACCTATTTAATCAACTCCAAAGTTTTTCGACCTCAGATATTATATTGGGTGGTGATTTTAATTTAGTTTTAAATAATGATCTTGATAAATTGGGAGGTTCATCACAGCACATTAATTACAAGGCCAGTAATGTTGTTAATACAAATATGAAAACTTTAGGCCTTACTGACATTTTCCGCTCCTTGCACCCGACCAAGAAGCTTTTTACGAGAGTTCAAAACAACCCTTTCGTATCATCTAGACTAGACTTTTTCCTGATATCCAATTCGTTGCTTACCGACAGTCAAACCGCTTCCATTTTACCAAGTGTGCATTCTGATCATAAACTGGTGCAAATTAAATTATCTCTAAAAGCTGTTCATAAAGGTACCGGGTATTGGAAGTTCAATAACTCATTACTGCTGGACAAAAATTTTATTTCGGTAATCAAAACCGTTATCGGTGAATTCCAAACTAATCATCCTCCAAATACATGCAATCCGCACTTACAATGGGACACTTTAAAGTGTGTGCTTAGAGGATACATCATTGAATTTAGTGCTAAAAGAAAAAAGATGTTTTTGCATCGGCAAAATTTGCTGCGCGTGCATTTACAGCAGCTGCACGATGCACTGAACAACTGCACCTCGAATGACCTAAATAGCTTGCTTGCTGACATCAAGTCTTGTCAGTATGAACTTGATAGCATGATTGAGGAAAAAGCAAAAGGGGCTGCTATTCGCAGCCGCGCAAAATGGGTTGAATCTGGGGAAAAAAATACAAAATATTTTCTCAATTTAGAAAAATCTCGAAGGGGGAATAAATCAATAAATAAGATTAAAAACACAAAAGGAATTTTGGTGACAGAACAGCAAGCTATTTTGGAAGTTTTAACTCAGTACTTCAAATCTTTTTATTCAAGTACTGACAACAATGTTGATAGCATTCAACTTCGCAATTATTTGTCTAATATTGATTTGCCTGTTTTGTCAAAAGATCAAACAGAAAATATTTCTGTTCCTATATCAGAACAGGAGTGCCATGCTGCCTTGAACGCTATGTCTAACAACAAATCACCTGGGCCGGATGGCTTTACTGCTGAATTTTATAGAACGTTTTGGGATGACTTGAAACCTTTTTTTTTAGAATGTGTTCGCTTTTCTTACGAGAAGGGGCAACTGCCAAACACGCAAAAAGAAGGCATTATTATAATGCTCCCAAAGCCACAAAAAGACTTGTTGTTACCATCAAATTATCGACCTATAACTTTGCTTAACGTTGATTATAAGATAATCGCTTCTGCCATCAATAATCGAATGAAAAGTCATTTAAATACTTTGATTAAACCCGGTCAAAATGGCTTCATCAAAGGCAGACACATTGGCGATAATATTCGCCTTTTGTTTGATGTCATTGATTTCGCTGATTTGAACGATACTTTGGGTGCAGTTTTAACGGTTGATATATTTAAAGCGTTTGACTCCCTTAAATGGGAATTTATTTACCAAGTGCTTGAAAAATATGGGTTTGGATCGTCCATTTTACACTGGATAAAAACGTTGTATGCCCAGCCAGTTTGCAGACTGACAAACAATAATTTCTTGTCCGATTCATTTGCGGTACATAAAGGTGTTAGACAAGGTGATCCTCTTTCGCCGACTCTTTTCGTTCTTTGTATTGAATGTTTAGCAAGTGCTTTAAGAGCTAGTAATCAATATGTGGGCCTCCAGCTAGGAAGCTCTAATGTTAAAATTTCCTTATTTGCGGACGACACCATCATATATTTAGATGGAACAGTAAATCAATTTGAAATAGTTTCTGCTATCTTTACCGAATTCGCTACGTTCTCTGGCTGCACCATTAACTGGAATAAATCTAAAGCCTTTTATATAGGAGCTAGCAAACGTTGGCAAAAAAAGCCGTTGTCTCACTTTGGTTTGCAATGGCCTGATGATACTATACAATATCTTGGCTTGACCATTCCTACTAAGCCGAAAGGCAATAAATATGAGCTTTTTCGATTGAATTTTGACGGATACTGTCCTAAGTTGCAAACCATCTTAAATCTTTGGAAATCAAGAGGTCTCACTTTACTTGGTAAAATAACAATTTTGAAATGCCTCGTTTTTCCGAAATTGCTGTTCAAACTCTCCATGATTCCATCACATATTTTTCCACCATTTTTAAAATCTTTGAACCAAATTGTTTATAGTTTTATTTGGGGATCCAAATGGGAAAGAATTAGCAGAGTAAACCTTACTTCGAGTGTTGAATTAGGTGCTGCAAATATGTTACATTTACCAGCTTTTATAACAGCGTTGCATTGGAAGTTCATGCAAGCTTTTTTGAATGACTCAGCTGCGCCTTTGTGGAAGGACGTTGAGAAGTCTTGTGTTAGTGATTGTATATTACAATGCGTATTAAGTTCTAATTTGACCTTGCAACATCGTTTACTGCGAAAACTCATTCCGTTTCGTTTTTTGAAGATGGGTATTCAGGCAGCTAAAACGCTAATTCCTTACAATACTGAAGAAAATAAATTTCTATGGCTGAATAAAAACGTAAAATATAAGCGTAATCCCTTAATCATTTCAAAATTTATTAATGCTGGTATTTATTTTCATGCACAGCTGCTTGATGGAAATGGCAATTATATGCGCTTTTCGGATCTTGTTTGTAAATTTTCAATTAATTCCGATTCTCAAACAAACAAGGATTACGTAACATTGTATTTGGCTATACCGGAAACTTGGGAAAATAGAGCATCGTCTACTCTGATTGATAATACAAATGTTGATTTCTTAAATATTGTGAAACAAAAATCTCTAGATACTTGGGTTTCCACTAAAAACGCTTATTTACACTTAACTGGTAATCACGAAGGACCGATAAAACAGCAAACTCGATTGTTAAATGATTTGTCTATAGATAGTAGAGCAATCAACTGGAGAACGATTTATTGCAATAATTATTTCTGTACTACTGAAACTAAATTACGATCCTTTCAAATAAAATTAAATCTAAGAGCTATTGTAACTAATGTGCAATTGCATGGTTTTGGCATTGTGGATTCGCCTTTTTGTTCATTTTGTGCGCAAAGCATTGAAACAATTTTGCATTTATTTTGTTTTTGTCCAGTTGTAGATCAGTTTTGGCATGAAGTTTTCAGTTGGATATGCTGTCATTTCAAACGGGACATAAATTTTTGCAATTTTAACAAGATTTTTGGATTTCAAGAGTTAGAAAATTGTACTAAGACGGATTTGATTAATTGTTTTTTACTCAATGCAAGATTTTTGATTTATAGATGTAAAATTGAAAAAACCAAACCAAACATCATGTTATTTATAAGTACCATTAATTTGCAAAAAAAAAACAGAATATTTGATTGCTAAACGTAATGGGGATTTGAAAAAACATTTTCGAAAATGGAATATCTATTGAATCGTGCTACTACTGTACCTGTATGTGCTTAACGACGTTATTTTGTAACTCCATAAGTATTAGACTTTGAAAATAGTATAGTGTTGTTTTTGTGTTGATACCCATTTTATTATTACTTTTTGCAACAATAAAAAAAAAAAAAAAAAAAATAAGCCGGCTACGTTACACAAAAGACTGCATATTAGAAGCATGTTAACTTGCAATATTCATGTTTTGTAAGACAGGATTTAAAAATTGGTGAGAATTAAACAGGTGGTTCACATTACGACAACATATGCGGGGAACGTAATTTAACAAAAAGAAAAACATGTTGAGCAAATCTCAGCATAGATAAGACATCCGTTTGTGATTCTAATGAATTTTTTATGTAACATAAAGCTCCAAGGTACAGCAACCAAAAAACCTGATGCATTTTCACTAATTTATTTACGCTATTTACAGCATAACAAAGGTACTACG
>OZ023249.1:7736765-7790814 GCA_964006365.1 Trididemnum miniatum
GGGACATAAATTTTTGCAATTTTAACAAGATTTTTGGATTTCAAGAGTTAGAAAATTGTACTAAGACGGATTTGATTAATTGTTTTTTACTTAATGCAAGATTTTTGATTTATAGATGTAAAATTGAAAAAACCAAACCAAACATCATGTTATTTATAAGTACCATTAATTTGCAAAAAAAAAACAGAATATTTGATTGCTAAACGTAATGGGGATTTGAAAAAACATTTTCGAAAATGGAATATCTATTGAATCGTGCTACTACTGTACCTGTATGTGCTTAACGACGTTATTTTGTAACTCCATAAGTATTAGACTTTGAAAATAGTATAGTGTTGTTTTTGTGTTGATACCCATTTTATTATTACTTTTTGCAACAATAAAAAAAAAAAAAAAAAATAAGCCGCTACGTTACACAAAAGACTGCATATTAGAAGCATGTTAACTTGCAATATTCATGTTTTGTAAGACAGGATTTAAAAATTAATTAAACAGGTGGTTCACATTACGACAACATATGCGGGGAACGTAATTTAACAAAAAGAAAAACATGTTGAGCAAATCTCAGCATAGATAAGACATCCGTTTGTGATTCTAATGAATTTTTTATGTAACATAAAGCTCCAAGGTACAGCAACCAAAAAACCTGATGCATTTTCACTAATTTATTTACGCTATTTACAGCATAACAAAGGTACTACGAACGTTTTCGGCTCTACATTGCCCCCTCGTCAGGTATTTGTCTAAAATAGTCCCACGATTTTCATATAAGACAAGTAAGTAAGAATACGTTTGCAATATAAAACAGTAACTCGTACAACTTTTCTTAAAAAAATGCAAACTGTAAAAATTTAAAAAATATTTTACGTTATTGCGTTTCCTACAAGTTTTATAAACCTCTAAAATTTTGCCAGCGTACTTTGATGAACTACACTGCAAAAAATTGTTGTAATTTTACATAAAAATTTTTGAAAAATTCTATGTAAATTAAAACTACGAATAATTATGATCAAATTACATAATAACTGCATTTTTAAATCTCAGTTTGTGCGTAATAATGCAAAAAAACATTTTTTTTTTTTTTTTTTTTTTTTTTTTTTTTTTTTTTTTTATTGTTGCAAAAAGTAATAATAAAATGGGTATCAACACAAAAACAACACTATACTATTTTCAAAGTCTAATACTTATGGAGTTACAAAATAACGTCGTTAAGCACATACAGGTACAGTAGTAGCACGATTCAATAGATATTCCATTTTCGAAAATGTTTTTTCAAATCCCCATTACGTTTAGCAATCAAATATTCTGTTTTTTTTTGCAAATTAATGGTACTTATAAATAACATGATGTTTGGTTTGGTTTTTTCAATTTTACATCTATAAATCAAAAATCTTGCATTGAGTAAAAAACAATTAATCAAATCCGTCTTAGTACAATTTTCTAACTCTTGAAATCCAAAAATCTTGTTAAAATTGCAAAAATTTATGTCCCGTTTGAAATGACAGCATATCCAACTGAAAACTTCATGCCAAAACTGATCTACAACTGGACAAAAACAAAATAAATGCAAAATTGTTTCAATGCTTTGCGCACAAAATGAACAAAAAGGCGAATCCACAATGCCAAAACCATGCAATTGCACATTAGTTACAATAGCTCTTAGATTTAATTTTATTTGAAAGGATCGTAATTTAGTTTCAGTAGTACAGAAATAATTATTGCAATAAATCGTTCTCCAGTTGATTGCTCTACTATCTATAGACAAATCATTTAACCATCGAGTTTGCTGTTTTATCGGTCCTTCGTGATTACCAGTTAAGTGTAAATAAGCGTTTTTAGTGGAAACCCAAGTATCTAGAGATTTTTGTTTCACAATATTTAAGAAATCAACATTTGTATTATCAATCAGAGTAGACGATGCTCTATTTTCCCAAGTTTCCGGTATAGCCAAATACAATGTTACGTAATCCTTGTTTGTTTGAGAATCGGAATTAATTGAAAATTTACAAACAAGATCCGAAAAGCGCATATAATTGCCATTTCCATCAAGCAGCTGTGCATGAAAATAAATACCAGCATTAATAAATTTTGAAATGATTAAGGGATTACGCTTATATTTTACGTTTTTATTCAGCCATAGAAATTTATTTTCTTCAGTATTGTAAGGAATTAGCGTTTTAGCTGCCTGAATACCCATCTTCAAAAAACGAAACGGAATGAGTTTTCGCAGTAAACGATGTTGCAAGGTCAAATTAGAACTTAATACGCATTGTAATATACAATCACTAACACAAGACTTCTCAACGTCCTTCCACAAAGGCGCAGCTGAGTCATTCAAAAAAGCTTGCATGAACTTCCAATGCAACGCTGTTATAAAAGCTGGTAAATGTAACATATTTGCAGCACCTAATTCAACACTCGAAGTAAGGTTTACTCTGCTAATTCTTTCCCATTTGGATCCCCAAATAAAACTATAAACAATTTGGTTCAAAGATTTTAAAAATGGTGGAAAAATATGTGATGGAATCATGGAGAGTTTGAACAGCAATTTCGGAAAAACGAGGCATTTCAAAATTGTTATTTTACCAAGTAAAGTGAGACCTCTTGATTTCCAAAGATTTAAGATGGTTTGCAACTTAGGACAGTATCCGTCAAAATTCAATCGAAAAAGCTCATATTTATTGCCTTTCGGCTTAGTAGGAATGGTCAAGCCAAGATATTGTATAGTATCATCAGGCCATTGCAAACCAAAGTGAGACAACGGCTTTTTTGCCAACGTTTGCTAGCTCCTATATAAAAGGCTTTAGATTTATTCCAGTTAATGGTGCAGCCAGAGAACGTAGCGAATTCGGTAAAGATAGCAGAAACTATTTCAAATTGATTTACTGTTCCATCTAAATATATGATGGTGTCGTCCGCAAATAAGGAAATTTTAACATTAGAGCTTCCTAGCTGGAGGCCCACATATTGATTACTAGCTCTTAAAGCACTTGCTAAACATTCAATACAAAGAACGAAAAGAGTCGGCGAAAGAGGATCACCTTGTCTAACACCTTTATGTACCGCAAATGAATCGGACAAGAAATTATTGTTTGTCAGTCTGCAAACTGGCTGGGCATACAACGTTTTTATCCAGTGTAAAATGGACGATCCAAACCCATATTTTTCAAGCACTTGGTAAATAAATTCCCATTTAAGGGAGTCAAACGCTTTAAATATATCAACCGTTAAAACTGCACCCAAAGTATCGTTCAAATCAGTGAAATCAATGACATCAAACAAAAGGCGAATATTATCGCCGATGTGTCTGCCTTTGATGAAGCCATTTTGACCGGGTTTAATCAAAGTATTTAAATGACTTTTCATTCGATTATTGATGGCAGAAGCGATTATCTTATAATCAACGTTAAGCAAAGTTATAGGTCGATAATTTGATGGTAACAACAAGTCTTTTTGTGGCTTTGGGAGCATTATAATAATGCCTTCTTTTTGCGTGTTTGGCAGTTGCCCCTTCTCATAAGAAAAGCGAACACATTCTAAAAAAAAAGGTTTCAAGTCATCCCAAAACGTTCTATAAAATTCAGCAGTAAAGCCATCCGGCCCAGGTGATTTGTTGTTAGACATAGCGTTCAAGGCAGCATGGCATTCCTGTTCTGATATAGGAACAGAAATATTTTCAGTTTGATCTTTTGACAAAACAGGCAAATCAATATTAGACAAATAATTGCGAAGTTGAATGCTATCAACATTGTTGTCAGTACTTGAATAAAAAGATTTGAAGTACTGAGTTAAAACTTCCAAAATAGCTTGCTGTTCTGTCACCAAAATTCCTTTTGTGTTTTTAATCTTATTTATTGATTTATTCCCCCTTCGAGATTTTTCTAAATTGAGAAAATATTTTGTATTTTTTTCCCCAGATTCAACCCATTTTGCGCGGCTGCGAATAGCAGCCCCTTTTGCTTTTTCCTCAATCATGCTATCAAGTTCATACTGACAAGACTTGATGTCAGCAAGCAAGCTATTTAGGTCATTCGAGGTGCAGTTGTTCAGTGCATCGTGCAGCTGCTGTAAATGCACGCGCAGCAAATTTTGCCGATGCAAAAACATCTTTTTTCTTTTAGCACTAAATTCAATGATGTATCCTCTAAGCACACACTTTAAAGTGTCCCATTGTAAGTGCGGATTGCATGTATTTGGAGGATGATTAGTTTGGAATTCACCGATAACGGTTTTGATTACCGAAATAAAATTTTTGTCCAGCAGACGTAGCCGGCTTATTGATGAGAAAAAGTTTTCAGTTTAGAAAAGTGTTTTGCATTTATTTCTTGCGTAAGATTGTTACATAGTTACCCTAAAGGTTTTTACATAGTTGCAGCAGTGACTTCTTTATATGGTCTTAGAATACCATCAGTCTTAACGTTTCCATTGTTTTTTCAAGTATTTTTTAGTTTTCCAAGTGCTTTTTGTCTCTGTTTGTTTTCAGTGCATTACAGGTTATGCATTTTGAATGTTTGCGAATTAATTGTTCAATACGGTTTCTGAACTTGTTCCTTCTTTATTTTTAGGTTTTGCCTCGACTTGGTGGCGATATAATCATCAATTCGGTTTGTGCTGAGTAAGGTCGCGTGAGTCTTGTTTGAGATTTGTCGCAGAGGTCGCTCAGAATCAATTTCACGAAGCACACGAGAACAGGTTGCATTATATTGAAATTTTAACTGCAAAGTATAAGTGTAGACATAACTAATGAAAAATTTAGAACTGATGAAACAAGTTAGAAATCACACGTTTAAAAACGTAAACATTCAAAACAGTTTAGAGTAAAAAAACGTTAAAAAAAGATTTTACTCGATTTTACGTCTTTTCATTGTGAGCGCGCAACAATTTTTAAGCCATTTTTATTCATTTCAAAAGCGTGAAAATAACAGTTTTACTGGAACTTTAAGAAAACGAGTAAAAAATTGAAAGCAAATGTTTTCATTCTTTTTGTTGCTTTACTTGTGTTGTTTATTATGTTGACGGTAAGCATGATAAAATTCTGACGTTTGTAGTTTCCGTAAGCTTTGAAAGGTTGAAATTACCGGTATCAAATGTAACTTGTCTTTATTGGAGTTATTTTCCTCAATAACGTGTGAATTCTTTCCTAGTTGCAGATGATATTACGTACCACTAAAATAAAATTGTTATCAGCTTGAATATACGTTTATGTTATTCCCAATTGTGTGAAGCAAGACGCGGATTGGACAGTCTAGGACATACAAACAATTGAAGCACCTCCTCGCGGGCTCTTGACAATTTGTAATTCTAAACGGTACGTTTGACAGTCTGAGACATACAAAAATTTAAGCATCTCCTCACGGGTTCTTAACGACTTTTAATTTTAAACGGTACGTCCAATAGAAAGAAAGAGTTATTTTTCTCAATAACGTGTGAATTCTTCTCAAGTTGTAGTTGATATTACGTGCCACAAGTATGAAATTATTATCAACTTGAATAATGCGATTATTAAAACGTAAAAATTGTGACCAAGTTGGAATAACAATTACTACGGTAGAATTACAGCAAAAAACAAAATAGTGTAATTACGAAGTAATTTAATTTAAAATTGTATAATTTGAATTTGTAAACAATAGTGTAAAGTTTGTAATAACCGTGAAAACGTAAAGCTAAAAAAAATATATTAAAACTTTTTTAGAAAGACAGTTTGAATTTGTAAAACAATAGTGTAAAATTTGTAATAACAGTGAAAACGTAAAGTTAAAAAAACTATTGATGCTTTTTTAGAAAGACAATATGAATTTGTAAAACAATAGTGTAAAGTTTGTAATAACTGTGAAAACGTAAAGTTAAAAAAACTATTGATGCTTTTTTAGAAAGACAATATGAATTTGTAAAACAATAGTGTAAAGTTTGTAATAACTGCGAAAACGTAAAATTAAAAAAACTATTCATGCTTTTTTAGAAAGACAATTAGAATTTTTATGACAATAGTGTAAAGTTTGTAATAACTGTGAAAACGTAAAGTTAGAACACGGGGTTAGCCGCTTCGTCGTAATGGAAAATGAAAAGAACTTGAAATGAAATTTTTTCAAAAAAAATTGAAAGCATCTTATCCAAGTACGAAACAATGAAACTAGGCTGGGAGTTGAACCATTAACCTTGTGATCGTGATCGTCATACGTTCCAAACCACTGTGCCACACTGTAGAAAATCCCACTTCTCAATCTCTGAAAAAAAAAAATCTACGTAGCTAAAAAATTCCACCCCTCAATCTCTAAAAAAAAATCCCGCCTACCAAAAAAAAAAATCCTGCCTACCCAAAAAAAATCCCACCTGTGAAAAAACATCTCACTTACCAAAAAAACTTTTTCTTACCAAAAAAAAATCCCACCTACCCCGCTCGTGAAAAAACATCTCACCTACCAAAAAAATTCTTCTTACCAAAAAAAAATCCCACCTACCTTCGCCTGTGAAAAAAAATCCCACCAACCAAAAAAAAATCCCACCTACCAAAAAAAAAATCCCACCTACTCCCGCCTGTCATTCCACCCCCGCTTGGCCCTACACCTAAACCTACCTAAGCTTAAGCCCAAAAGGGCCTCGATCACGCACAGTACACTACTGTCGGCAACTCCTGAGCGAGTTCGTTATAGCGCATTGATCGCTTTCTCGTAATAGGAGGATAAATATATATGCAAATAAAATACAAAAGTTAAAAAATCTGTTAAAAGCGGTATGAGCGAAGATAAAGTCTAACAACCCAATCTAACGTTACTCGCACCTTAAAACTCACGCCAGTAGCTCGCCCGAGTGACCACATTGGCGAGTAATTACTCGCGCGATTGACTCGCGCTTACTGGCAATTTACTCGCTCGTGTGACTTGGCCTCAAGTCTGTTTCTTTCCTTCGACCTTCTAGATACCGCCATGGGTAGTAACCTTGATGAAATTGATGAAGCACTGCCAACATCATTCCTTTAAGGGTTATTGAAAACTTAAACCTCCCCACCACTCTCAGGTAGTAATCCATAAGAAAGGGCTAATTTCTTCTGGTTCCCTTAAACTAAATATTGTGTACTTGAAAACAAGAATTATAATAAAATAGAAACGTACTTCAGCACAATTTTGTGTCAAAAGTTTGTTCTTACTCACCCCGCTTTGTGGTATTATACCATTAGGGTCTGCTCTGACTCCGCCAACTAGGCCCAGAGGCGATGAAACTTCCGCAAGGTCAATTGAATTGCTACATTGTCCTAACCCTGACGTCCAGACCTATATTGTTTTGACGAAAAACAAACCGCAAAATTGCAGGGCGCTGTTACATAAGAGGTAGATCGGGAATGCTGATGATCACAGCAGTTAAGTTGTGAACAGCCGCCTGAGTTGTGAACATGATCACAGTTGCGAACAGCCGCCTTGTCCCTGGTCTACTCCACAGCTGAGTACTGCGCACCTGTTTGGTGTCGTAGTGCTCACACTCAGCTGATCGACAGAGTTTTAAATGACGCCTTGCGCATTGTCACTGGATGTCTGCACCCACTCCAACGGACTAGTTGCCAATCCTCGCACGCATCCAGCCAGCTGAGCTTTGCCGTCGAGGAGCGACACTCTCACTGGCTAACCGCGCCACCCTTAATCCTGATCATATTCTACATGTGCAGCTGGTCGGGAAACAAAATGCGCACCAGGGAAGGCTCAAAGCAAGACGCCCGTTTGTACCCTCTGCACAGAAACTACTGGATAGTCTGACTGAATCAGACATTCGTGCAGCGCAATGGATGGATTATGTATGGAACATGGAGTACCTGAAAAGTGCATTAAGGCTTCATGCTTTTATTCCCAGGGCCAGTTCTAAGTCTCTTGGAATGGGTTTGCCCAGAACATCTTGGGTAAAACTGAATCGTCTGCGTACTGGCGTAGGCGATTCCATTCATCCTTGTACAAATGGGGTGTTGCTCCTTCACCGAATTGTGAGTGTGGTGCCACTGAGCAAACTGCAGACCACATCATTTCTACTTGCCCCCTACATCGTGCACCAAAAGGAATACGAGGTCTGTTGGCCCTGGATGATGACACCCGACGCTGGCTTAAAATCAACGCCGTCAACATGTAAACCGTCGGAAGAGGATGCCCAACCACACGACGACGACGACAGCTGATAAGCAGGCACGTAGTAATCCATACGACGTAAAACGTCCAGTTTACGAAGGCCCAAAGCCTACGGGCTTTTGGCATCACAATTAAAATTACTTTCTGCATCACTTTCTGCCTGTGAGTTTTTTGTCTACCTAAAACTAGACACGGCGACGGGTAAATATGAACAGTATAATAAAGAAAGATCACATGTAATTTGATACTTGGCATTATTACAATTGCACGAGTTTTTGAGATGCGTAATGAGAGTTGTAGTCAGTGGTCCCTCGGCACCGTGTGCATAGATGCAATAAATTCAGCCTCTGCAAAGCTGGGCTTATGGACAATGTGCATATGGTCAATGTAAATATTAACAGTTTCAACGGTTTGGCCAAAACGTCGCAGTAGGCCCGTACATCACAGATTTTTCACTCATGTATTGGCGAAAGAAGCATCATTTTCTTGGTCTGACAAAGTCGCAGCAGTATTTACACGCATTCTGCGTAATATAGTATTGAACGTCTAAAGTGATAATATTGTGTTGTTTGAAATGTTAAAGCAAGAATTTGTATTTCATAGCCCTAGACTGATAAACTTTGAATGATTTTGCATTAAAATTGCTTTTGCAAAATGTTGAAGCAAATAATGCTAGCGTGGACCTTGCTATTTGTCGGTGGGAATTGTCTCAGATGTTTTTCTGGTGAATCTAACGACACAAAAATGGACAACTTTGTCATTGAAAAGTGCCCCAACAAGTTTGAAGATCCGATTTGCGTTCGCTTACATGGGGAATATGGGGAATTTTTGGAAGACAAGATTGACGGTAGGCCATGTTGTGTTTAGGACATAAAACTTGATGCAACCGCCATAGCCTCAGCTTAAGTTAATACCTTTACTTGTTGGAAGTCAGCTTATGTGATGGGCTAAGCCGTCTTGTTAACATTTATTTCTTTTCGGTTAAACTTGATGCCGTGCTCTACTGCACAATAATACGTTTCATGTGTGTTATGGGTATTTTGAAATGGTTCTGGTGCTGTCAGGGCCGGATTAATGGTTTCTGAGGCCTGGGGCTATCTGGTAGTCAGGGGCTTATTTTGTACCCGGCAGTTGAAGACCTGCTGAAATATGTAGCCTACATACCAGTTATTAAACACATTTGAAAAGCATATTTTCTAAATTTAAACAGAGCGCTCTATTTTGCTCGGACAAAATTTTAGATGTCGTACAACAGAACCTTACTTTCTGCAAATATGCTTTTTATTGAATGTTGGTGGTGCTGGTAACAGCTGCTTGATTTTGTGCCCACGCCACTGAAAGACAGTTTGAATTTTTTTACCTCCATTGTTAGCTTGAAAGCGCAAATAGAAGCCATCGAACATTTCAAAGAGAACTGCGAAAAGAAACTTGTTATGCAGGAGTCCCACGATAAAAGGCTGAATAGTTTAATACACGGTGTTGCAGAGAATAGCAATTGCGCTTGGGAAAAGAAAGAAAAAATCATTGAAAAATTCCAAGGTTTTTTGAAAAATGGTTTAAAAATTTAGGACCCGATGGATATCGAATACGTTGATATTCACAGGCTGTCGCAGTATCTTGTTCAGAAACATGGAAGGCCTGTGCATAAACCTATAACAGTTAAGTTACTGACCATGAATGATGAAAATGTTATTTTCAAAAATGTAAAGTATTAAAAAAACTTCAACAGAGAACGGCAGCTTGAGAATGAGTCGAACCCCTATGTATACGTCACCAGTGATGTAGTTAACACCATCACCTACAAGACCAAGATCTTGTAAATTTTTCAAGACCAAAACCCCTGATTTTTTGCAAAACCAAAACCATAAAAATGGGATAAAAATTAACAGCTTATCACTTATCGCTATTTTTCTATAACAACAAAAAAAACGGGCAAAATATATACAGAATATTACAAAAAATAACAACAACACAATGACATACACGCTGTTGGATACTTTTTCTAGCTGTGCAGGATCACTTAAATTTTTACTAGATGCTTTTTAGTTCTTTCGGTTTTAAGACCAAACTAAATGGTCAAGACCAAGATCACAAATGGTCAAGACAAAGACCGTCTTGACCAAGACCAAGACCTTAAAAAAATGGTCTTAAGACCATCATCACTGTACATTACCGAACATTTACGATTGAAGTTCCAACAACAAAAAAAGAAGCGAGAAAGAAAAAGCAAAAAGCACTTTAGAAGGCTGTGGACGGTAACTACTGACTGTTTATAAATTCTAAACTTGTGGAGTAGTCTGCTAGTTTTTAAAACGCCTAATGTTTATTGCCCGGTTATTGTCTCACAATTGCAGATGAAATCAGTTGTTGCACTTTACTTAACGCGAAAGTTTCTTTTCTGTATGTATTTGTTTATTCTCTCTGCTGCTGCGTTTACTGTATTTATGTTTTTTTTTAATTTGGGCCATAATGACGTTTTGTGCTATTGTTTACATGGCTGCAAACTTTAAAGTAATTGATGCAACAAGTTAAGCAACCACCCCATCCTGTGTGCTTCACTGTGATGTATAATTCATACTCACCAAATTTTTTCTCAAAAATGATAAGAAAAATACGCTGTTGACCTAACGAGGTTTATTGTCTCAAGTTGTACGAAAATTAACTTTGATACTCTATGTTACTCTCTGTTACAGACTATCTCATACAGACCTACTGATCTAAGTCAAATGTTAACTAACAACTTTAAATTTTGTATATATACTGAATTTTTTATGGGTATCTTTCCTGACGATCTGAAATTAGCTGAAGTGGTCCCAATCTTTAAAAAAGGGGGTAAACTGAATATGAATAACTGTTGCCCCATTTCATTGTTAATGTGTTTGTCTAAAATTTTTGAAAAATTGAGCTTCCAATGATTTACAGATTTTTTTAATAAACAGTCACCTCGTGTTTCTAACCAGTATGGATTTCGAGCAAATAGGTCAACTACTCATGACATCTGAGTTATAGCCTATATGCAGAGATGCATGACAACATAAACAGCAAGTTTTACTCGGGCTTAGTTACCCTTGATTTGACGATGCATTTGACACCGTATGCCATAAAAGATTTCTTCAAAAAGTGGATCATTACGGCATTAGAGTAACAGCACTGAAACTTTTATCTTCTTACTTAAAACACTAGAATTACCAGGTTTTTTTTATACCTAGAATTACCATGGTGTCGTATAGGACACCTTCATACGCTCTACGTTTTTCGCTATCACAGATTCACTTTAAACTAATTTTTGCGCTTTAAATGTCAACATTTAGTCACAGTACTTATTTGTGAATGAAATTTTAATATTTGAAATCAAATTTTAAAGAACAAAATTTGTGAAATAATCAGTCTATTCTACACTAAGTTACTGACAATTTTACAGTACAGAAGTAACAAAGCATAATTAGGAGAAAGGAAAGTAATGAACAACAAACTACAATAAAACAAAACTAGCAGCACCCATTGCATTTTACAAAAATCATTTTAGAATTATCTTGAGAGCATTTTCCACAAGTAGGATTTTGGCATTTGGAGCATATAAATGTAGTTGCATTGCTACATCCTGTTTTATAGCATTTTCTGCGTTTTCGTGGTCCAGATGTCAAAGTGCTAGGAGAGCAACTGTTTTGCTGTTTTTGATGACGCAAATGCTCAATAAGCTCCAGTATGAATTGTCTTCACGACAATTGAATACCAGTGGACTTTGCGTAAATTGCGCACGCATTGATAGCTGCAATATCGAGAATGTTGCCCCAAACAGCTAGAGGCCATCTTCTGGAGGCTGATCGAGTACTGTACAAGCGTGCCATTTGGTCAAAGCAGTCTACGCCCACTTTGTTTTCATTGTAAAAACGTATCACAAATGGTTTTTTGGCAGCAGTGGTTGTATCTACATCAGGTGTGGAATGCATAGTGGACAAAAGACAGACGGTTTTCTTAGGTTTTGGTTGGTATCTCACTAACATCGCACCACTGTTCTTGTGCCAAAAAAATTTACTAGAATTTACACCCTCTTGCTGAGGCTCGGTCATCGATACTGACAAGTCACGACGATTCTTTTTTATGGTGCCAACTAAAGAGAACTTTGATTTTTGCAGTTTTTCAGCCAGTGGCAGTGATGTGAAAAAATTGTCACAACAGATATTGTAACCTTTTCCCTTGATATGTTCAGAAATTTTTATTACTACTGACTCTCCGAGCGGTACGCCACAACGACTTTCTTTTTCTTGTGCACCCAAGTACGGCGTGATGTTTGCAACATACTTTGCTTTGACATCTACCAAAATCCAAAACTTTATACCGTATTTGTCCGGCTTGTTTGGCATGAAGGTGATGAAAGAGCACCGAGATTTTAGAGGCATGAGCTGCTCATCGACGGTAAGAGAAAAATCGCATGTATACTTGGACTGACACATAGAAGTAAAAGTTGTGAATACGTCTCGTATTGGTGCAAACTTGTCGACTCCTGCCCCACTTCTTATTCTGTTTGGTTTGTCATCGAAACGCAGATATTTTAATATTTTAGTAAACTTGTTTCGGGGCATTGTTTCGCCAAAAATAGAAATTCCAAACTTTTTACTCCACAAAAATGCAACGGGATGATTCTTTCCATACACACCTCTAGCGTATTGCAAGGCAATGAAACTTTCAAGTTCGTCTAGGGTCAAAGAGAAGTCGACGTCTCCACGGCGCATAGCTTCATCAATAGTGAACTTGGTTATCGATCTCAATATTGACTCATGAATGAACATCTTCCAAGCGTCATATGGATTTGTAGTACTGCACGAAACACTGCGGGGTACTCCAGGAGTTGCAGTGAAGACATTGTGCGTAGCAGTTCTTCCAGTTAGCGCAGGTTGGCAAGACGTCCAAATTGTACCATTTTTGCCGGTTATATCGGACGAAGTATCGCTTTGTGCACCGATACTTGTAACACCGTTGCTATCATCATCCGATTCATCTTCACTACTATCACTGGCAATACACGCTGACTGAGCAGAAGATGAATGCGAAGAACCTACTGGTGTTTCTACATTCTCTTCATCACTTGACAACTCATCATCTGTGTCCCAAGAAGTGATCATATTTGTAATTTCGTCTTCAGACAGTACTCTTTGCTGAGCCATGTTGAACCCAAAACACTCAAGAAAGTAAATATCTAAATTTTGGTAGCTAAATGATCGACTGTAAAAAAATGAACAAAATGAACACTTCGGCAAATTCTGCAACCACTGACAAAATAATGATCCATCTGTTTCACTAATATTTTCTCTGAAAATGTTTTTCAAAACTCACTACCTGACATACCTACTCTGGCTACCACTAAATATAGATTCCTATTGCTTTCACGAAAGTTTCACAGCTGTTCTCTTTGCAGTTACTGCTTTGATCAGTACTAGACCTACTGAGAGTTGCAAGTGTCGAAGTAGAACTAGGACCAAGCAGCGTTGATAAACTTTTCTCAATGAAGCTAATTAGAAAAAGTCATAGTTATCGTGGGAAAAAACTAATAAAACAAAGCCGTGGCAGATGAGGATCAACAAGCAGCAGTTGGAAACAAAAGATGATGTTTGGATAAGAAAACTGGACAAGGCAGTACAAAATGCCTCGTGGTGTCTTATAGGACACGTGGTAATTCTAGGGTGAAAAGTCAAAACAATAATAAAATCTTTTGTACAAAAATCTTGAGAATTATTGCATGGCAGTGCTATAATCTAGACTAAATTTTGTTAAAAGTCAAAAAATTTCGAAATCAAATTTTATATATTAAAGCGGGAATATCTATTTTAAAAGTGCCTGGTGTCCTATAGGACACCTTGGTGTTCTATAGGACACTAGGCACTTTTAAAATAGATATTCCCTCGGTATAATGGGCGTTCCTCGGTATAATGGGCGTTATAATGGGCGTACACCTCGGTATAATGGGCGTTCCCCAAGGTTAGGTGTTGAAATTAAAAATAAAAATCTCTAATTTTTAATTTATATCAATGACTTGCAAAACTCAATTGAAAGTGTGCCCAGACTTTTTGCTGACGACACTGCAATTTTGATAAATGCAAATTCGACGTTTGAACTTGAAATAAAAAGTAATGAAGATTTAGCAAAAGTTCCTATCTGGATAAAAAAAAATTCGTCTTGCTCTTAACCCGTTAAAATCGCATGTTCTTGTTATCTCTCATTTACTCAACGAAGAACATATATCAATTAACCTTAACTCTTGTACAATTAAAAATTCTGAGTATATCAAATATTTCGGCATTTTAGTTGATTCGAAACTGAATTTTCGTAATCATATTAACGTGTTGCACATGAAACTTTTACGTACGGTGGGGATGATAAGCAAATTAAGATAATACTATGCCCTCCAATACTTTTTACCGTAGAGCGAGACAGCGCTGTTTCTGGCTATTAGCCTTCATTCAGGCACTGTTGGTGATGGAGTGCTGTTATAGCCTCTGACCCAACAAGAGGTAGTCGCCATGACTTCCCGTCCGATAGGCCAGGAAGGACATTGCTTTTTAGTTGTTGCTCTTCACCCTGGCCACGTAAAGAGTTTGACTGGAATGGTGACGTAGCCACACGAGTGGATTGCGTACCACAAAGGTTAGATTCTTTAAGAAATATCCGAAGCGATGAATGATCCTGGCAAGATCATTCGTCCTGGAAGATGAATGTTTCTAACCTGAGGGCAGATGATGAAGGCTAATAGCCAGACACAGCGCTGTATCGCTCTACGGTACGATTTATTGGAGTGCTTTGCACTGTTGGTGATGGAGTGCTGTTATAGCCTCTGACCCAACAAGAGGAAGTCGTCATGACTTCCCGTCCGGTAGGCCAGGAAGGACATTGCTTTTTAGTTGTTCCCTCTAATATTTGAAACGTCTCTATTTTGCTCTCTTTCAATTGCGGTATTGCTTAGATGTTTGTAAGGCAACCTTTAAAGCGTATCTTGATCCGCTGAAAAAACTACAACATCGAGCAATGCAAATAATCAACAATGCAGATAGGTACCGTAGAGCGAGACAGCGCTGTTTCTGGCTATTAGCCTTCATCAGCCGCCCTCAGGTAAGAATCATTCATCTTCCAGGACGAATGATCTTGCCAGGATCACTCTTCCCTTCGGATAAATATTTCTTAAAGAATCTAACCTTTGTGGTACGCATATCCACTCGTGTGGCTACGTCACCATTCCAGTCAAACTCTTTACGTGGCCAGGGTGAAGAGCAAACAACTAAAGAGCAGTGTCCTTCCTGGGGGCTTATTACAGGATGCTCGTAAACCGGTTTACGAGCTCGCTAACTCCTCGCTATCAACTTTTTTCTCGCTATCGCATTTTTTCGTATTACAGGATTTTCCGAGCTGCTCCTCACCCTCGTTAAATAACGAGAAAATATTTCCACCCGTTAAGTTACCGAGCTGAAAAGACAGCCTAATCTTATTGCTAGTTGGAAGGAAGGGTAATGGCTTCTTACATCAGTTTAAAGCGATTAGGAGCTAGAAAAAGGAAGGCAATAGAGAGGATTCGAAGATGTCCTTTTGATTTGCCTGAAGAACTTTTTAAGAAAGAATATCGTATGTATAAAGGCAATGTTTGGCTATTATGTGAACTTCTTGATGAAGATTTAATTCCTAAAATTACTGGCAAGCATATTTTGACCACCGAGCAAAAAGTGCTCATATCTTTAAAAGTTTTAGCTTCCGGGAGCTTCCAAAACGTTGCGAAAGATTACGTAAACGTGGCTCAACCGACGGTGAGCAAAGTTTTGGAAGATTTTGTTGATGCTCTAAATTCCAGAGTAAAAGATTTTATTTTCATGCCATCTGGAAGAGAGTTAAATGCATCAAAACAGCAGTTTTATGCAGAGGCCAATTTTCCTAGAGTGGTGGGTGCAATTGACGGTACCCACATTCCGATCATTGCTCCAAATGAGAATGAACATCTATACGTTGGACGGAAAGGCTATCATACCATCAATGTACAGGTAGGCTAGGCAAAGAATTGTTTTCCATTTAAAGCATAGACTAGCTTAGTATCTACTTTGTAGCAATTGCTGCTAACCATGACCTGTTTAGCCCATGAGTAATCAAGAGCTAGTACTGTATTAGCCTACTCAAAGTTAACCTTGAAGTAGGCTTTAGTGCGATTTGAAAGCGTGGGACAAGGTCTGTTGCAAACGTGTTATTTATTGGCCTGCACCCTATATCGATTGTCGAAGGGCCGGCGCCAAAGCAGGTCGGTCTCTTCCCCCCCTTAATCAACAAGCTAACTTTTTAGGAGACGACGATTTTTGTGGATAGCTTAACCAATTACTATAACTTTTGCCTCCTCCTCCATGATAAACGCTGGCCCCTCTTCCCTAAGTCGACTGCTTTGGCGCCGGCTATGGGTCGTCGCTTTTTTTTAGTTTCTGTTGGCGTTATTCATGTTTAAAAAAATATAAAGCTACTACTACGCCTACCGACAAACATTTTTAACTGTTTATCTCAAAACTGGACGTTTCGACGACATAAATTCAGCTGTCATCATCAGCAGTGTATGCAAGGCAGTACAAAATTTGCATACACAGCTGATGATGACAGCTGAATTTATGTTGTCGAAACGTCCAGTTTTGAGATTTACAGCGGCTTTATTTTTCCTCCTTAAGCTATTTTCGTCCCATATTTATTGTATTTTTAACTGTTTTCTGCATTAACGAACTGTAGATGCAATACACTAAACAGCATATTAATAAATATAAAAATTATTTCAGAGTATCTGCGACAACAGTATGATTTTCTTGGACGTTGTTGCTCGATGGCCGGGTTCGACACACGATTCTTTTATTTTACGTCACTCCGAAATCCACCAGAGGTTCGAGGCAGGCGAGTTTGGAGATTCAGTACTATTGGGTGATAGCGGTTACCCTCTTAAAAAGTGGTTACTAACTCCTTTTGCTGATCCTACAACTCCATCGGAAGCACGATACAATGTTGCTCACAAGCTCACTAGAGTAAAAATTGAAAGGTACGGTTAACTGTATGAGTCAACACAATCTAGTATCGGTAATGCTGTGTGTAGCAACATTAACAAAAATGCATATATTACAGAGCATTTGGAATTTTAAAATCCCGTTGGAGAATACTGGATCACACTGGAGGAAGACTGTGTTACAGTCCAGCGAAAACAGCAAAAATCACGCTTTGCTGCTGTATTTTGCACAATATCTGCCGTCGAAACAATATTGATGCTACGGAAGACAGTACACTAGACCAAGGAATGCCTTGTGATGAAGACACGCAATCGAGCGACCATTTACGACCTAACGATCCCGAAGGTGCAGCAGTACGAAATGCTGTAGCATCTTCATTTTCCTAAATGGGACTTATCCAAAAAACTTTTTACTAGAACAGTATATGTTCGTCGTACTAAATGCATTACAACATTTACTAAATTTCGTTATTCAGCTTCCTTTCTATATAGAATTATCGGTCTTATTATTCAGTTTATTATGGTACGAACAATAAAAAAGTGAGACAATAGAACAGTGTGCACTTGAAGAAAATGAGGGCTAAAAAGTATAAAAAATAAGGCTACAATACAACCCATGGTCATTGCATCTTGCAAAAGATAAAAATGGTCTTGTAGGTCTATTATTTCCAACGAACCACACAAAGAAATAACATCGACAAGTTTGAAACCTCACAAAACTTCAAACGTTACACGGTATGAGAAGTTGCTCATTTACAGCAAGACTGGTAAAAGTATGCGAAAATTTCTTTCGTACCCGGTGTAGCATTATTCAGCTCAATGGTCTCGATTTCGAGGCGAAATGGCAAAGCGAAGGCTCGCTTTTGCAAGACTCGACGTGACGTAGACGTCGCGCGAAGTAATAGTCATTACAGACTTCAAACGGAGGGAAAATGCTTAGAATTCCAAGACGAGAAGCTAAATACGCGAAAAATCATTTTCAACAAAACCGCTACAGCGTTTTTGAGAGTCATGTGATGCGTAAAGAAAGTATAATTACAAAAATTTTACGATCACGAGCCAACAGTGAAGAGTGTAGGGGATAGTGTGATGGACTGCCACTCGCAAGGCAGGGGATCAATGCCCTCCTAGGTTTTTGATTTTTTGTCAGCGCATTATACTGCAGTCGCTGTAGCGATTCAGTTGAAAATGATTTTTCGCGTATTTAGCTTCTCGTTATATGCGCAAACAGTGGCAGTGGTTTAATAGCAATCATGGGGGATACACCTTTTAATAGATATAGCCATAATGTTGCAAAAGTAGCGTTATTTACTTTAACTCACGAGTATAATGTATTACCTTTCACCCAACTTTTAAAATATATAAGTGCCTTTAGTTAGTAATGTTTATCTATACCAATTGTTTGACAGTTCAACCACATTGCCACAGTAGTTTCAATGCTAACTTTAAGCTACACTTTACCACTGACCCAGCGGCGGGGAAACCTGCAAAGTGCTGAGGCCCACCAATTGCATTCTTCAAGCGAGCTTGAACGTAATTTAAATAACTTGAAAATTTCAAATCAGTATGAAAGTACTTACATACCAAGTCCACATGTCCAATTTATATGGGCTGTAGGCCCATTTGGTTGCGTACTTTCTGCATCACAATTAAAATTTTGATGTCATAATCATTTTTTTAAATTATGACATCAAAGCTTTAATTGTGATGCAAAAAGCCAATAGCAACAAGCTCACAGCGACGTGCGCCCAAAGCCCACATAACTTAAACATGTGGACTGGGAAACTCCGTAACCTAACAAATTTACCAAATAATAATGGCAAGTTATTTTCACTGCGGAATCAAAAACTAATATTAGTTATTATGTCACAAATATTGCAAATAGTGGATGTGTAGCAATTTTCCCAAAACATTAAAGTTTTCCATGCTATGTTGCACTCTCAATTGAGTTTTGACGAGCAGCTACGTTGAAACATTTGATGGGACGCATAAGTCACGCAGGTCGCAGGTTTCCCACCTTTAATTTAAACAAAAAAAGACCAGTGGGAGTAACAACAGCAACCCAAACTTGAAGCCCTTTCAAATCTTTATGGCAATGCAGCATGTTTGTTTAATTGCGCTTTAATACAATAAATAATTATGTCTGTTCATTCTGCATACAAAGCACATTTTCACTAGCAGAGGTAGTTTTAAAAAAAATACGTAACGCTAAAAATTCTTTTTCTTTTCAGCCAGTCAAGCAGTAAGTGAACAAACAATAAAAAAAATAGGCTAAGGAGGAGAAATAATACCACAAAAATTCTTGAAACTGGACGTTTCAATAACGTAGATTCAGCTGCCATCATCACCAGTGTATGCTAGACAGTGCAATACTGTCTAGCACAGCTTTGTACTGCCTAGCATGCGCTGCTACTGATGACAGCTGAATCTATGTTATCAAAACGTCCAGTTTCAAGAATTACTGTGGCATTGTTTCTCCTCTTTAGCCTATTTTCGTCTCATATTTACTGCAGTCCGAAAAAAAAATGTTCTGATACACATACACAATTTAATCGTCACACATCATTTCACTTCTAGCGATACTGGCTTTGCTCTGCTCCAAGTGCAAACGTGCAGCCTGAATATCTGTCAGTTTTTGCAACTGTTCAAGAATTTTTTTTTGAATGTCAATTAACTGGTATTCTGGGTCGCCTGCTGAAGAAGACGATAGCTTGCGCTTTCGACTAGGCTTTTTCTTAAGCAGTTTGCTTTGTGATTCTCTTTCTGCCGGCACTTGCTTTCGCGACATATCAACAACTTTCATATGACTGGGAACTGGAAGGCTGCTGGTGGTTGGCACAATCTCTACCAATTGCACGGAAGGACTAGATACATTGCGACTATCTGAAATATTGCTGTATGAACCCCACAACAAACTGCCAAACATTTATTCATCTTCAAAACTAGTGCTATCATCACAAACTTCTCCATGTGCGCTCATTTCAGATATATTCTTGCTGTTATCGCAACTTGTACCTGAACAATAAATGCGGGTATTTACATTGTTGAATAAAAATTAAAGCTACATGTTGCACTAATGATGATGTTATTGGCTATGGCTCATGTCAGAAATCTCAAAAAATCTTCTTTGAGTTTCATCTGTGGTTAAATTATTCTACTCTCATGTAAAACACTTAATTAAGTTGCTTTTGAGGCTCAATCTAGCTACTTAAAACTCGACTAAAAATGCTCTAATAGTGATGGCATGGCATTATGGAGCACAAGCATGAAATTAGTACGCGCATAAGCATCAAATCAAACTTTTCTGTCACATTTGCAACATAGCATTGACTGCCAGAGCAAGCATACATTTACTAACCGCTTGAAGTGTCTAAGCTTTTTGTGCCTGGTATTCCCTCCACAGCTTCTTCTCCAAGAATGCTGATAATCAAGTAATGCAATTCTGTGGGTGGGGTTATGTTCGATGTACCACCACCTGTGGCCGTCGTTGCTTTCCTCCACTCCGAAACTTTTTTCTTAGCTGCACCTTTGAGGTCCCACCACTTATGCTCGCATTGAGCAGGATTTCGTGTAGCTCCAGAAACACCGACAGCATTAACCTGCACAAAATTGATACCTTTCATTCTTCAAATTATAAGAGATGGTAAAAATTGACACAAGTTTGAACAATACAGTAGAATTTGCCTAAATCGACTTCGGCTAAGTCGCCACGTATCCTTGTTACGTGACAATGTATCACTGTATCCCACGTGCTGCTTTTTTACACTGTTACAGTACCGCAGCCTACGATACATTGTTGAAGTCTAAATTTTAATCAAAATGTCATCTCAAAAGCCCAAGCAAACGACGTTACGTTGAGGGAAAAAAAGGAGATTATGGATGCTTTTGGCCTGAGTTAGATAACTTGAATTTTCAAGATTTCATACATAATACATTATTTACGTGTACTAACTATACTTACACTTAGCGATGGCGGAAGCATTTCTAAAGTGGGGGGCCCAAAACCAATGAACAGATTTTCTTCATTTACAACCAAAGACGGCAGTGGCGTAGCGAGAAATTTAAAAAGGGGGGGCATAATTTCCACATTTTTTGGAAAGCGTATTTTTTTTGGAAGAACTAATTTGAAGCTAATTAAGAAACCAGGAAAGTTCTAGGGGAGTCCGGGGGCATGCTCCCCAGGAAAATTTTGAAAATTTACATGCTGTAATGGCTTATTTAGCGCATTCAAAATAAATTTCATGCAAAATGTGTTTAAATTTTTTGACCCTAATTCTGGGTGCTTCGCCAAATATGATGCATTTTGTTTGCACATTTATAATTATGTGTGCTTAAGGCGTAAGGCTCATAGCTATTGAAGGGGTTCCAAATTATAGAAAAATTGTATGCATCAAAAACATTTTTGAAAATGGCTGCTGGTGGCAGAATGCATATCCCTTATCCTACTCCTTTGGATTCGCCCCTGGCCATAAACTTCAGAAACCACCAAAAGAATCTGGTATATTTTAGTCACTTGGCACCATTAGTATATATTGTTCTTGTTTACTAAAAGGTAGAGTCAAAAAAAGGGGGGCATGGCACAAAAGCCCCACCCCTAAATACACTCCTGTGGACCGGATTTAAACAATGAGAGGCCCTAGGCTACTTAATCACACTGATTGGAAGAGCAAAAAAAGGTTTTCACTGAAAACATTGGTATAGTGAAGAGCGAAAAAAGGTATGCTTTGTACTCAGATGTTCTGTTTTCCTGTGAAAGGTATCGGTGAAGAGGAAAAAAAAAAGGTCTTCATTGTTCGCGATGAGGCATTAAGTTTCAGCCTGCTTTGCCTATACGTAAATCCAGCCCTGTGCCTACAACCCATATCTAGCCTGTCCACATGTGACACGCCCAATTTTTGTGGGCTTCAGACCCACGGTTCTTGCCTCTAGTTTCTGTTACCCCACCGCACAAACAAAATTTTAAATAAGACATCTCTGGATTTAAGCTCTTTCCTGGGTTTTAATTTCGATGGTAGGCATATTAAGTTTCAAATACATTCATGCAGAGGCAACATTGTAGAAATAAACTCGTAAATTAAGCCTCCCCTGAAAAAAAAAGTGGGGGGCCAGGGCCCCCTTTGCCCCTTTGGTTACGCCACCTATCCATACACTGTAGCCTAGTCATTTATCGTTTTATTTGTTTCGTTAATAGTGTAGCAAACTCTTGTTACTATGCCACTTTACCTTGGTCCCAATGGGTGGCATAATATCAAGATTTGACTGTTTATTCAAATTTACTAACACTCTACTTAAAAAAATTATGTCAATCTCAACAAAATTATTAAATTTCCCTTATTCGTTTGCTATGCTAATATAATAATTATTTGCAGAATGTAATTTTGTATGACTTAAACAAATGATTTGATTCATTATTTACTAAAATTCCATTGTATTTTTGAAGCAAGACAATTTGACGCTATCAAACTTGACGCAAGCGATTTGATGCGAATAAACTTGACGCGCAGTAAAGATTAGAGTCAGGATTACGATGGGAGTCTGGGGGTTCAGAGTTTAGGGTACTGGGTATAAGGTTTTTGAAAAAAATCCAGCCAAAATGCTACTTCAAAATTTCATACATTTTGCATCAAATTGTCCTTGCATCAAGTTTGTTTGCATCAAATCGTCTGTGTCAAATTTTCATCTGTACCCTAGTACTTTACCAATACAAATTGAAAGGTTCTCAAGAACTTGCCCAGTCCTTTTTATTAAAAACTTCTTTCATTTAATTTGTGTTGCATTCTTGATATTAGACTATATAGATCAATGTCAAAGATCAAAGGTAAAGGTGGAACCATATCATTATTCTGCCACACCATACCAGTATATGTCTACTGAACCAAATAGACTAGAACATGATATTAATACATACCTTAACAGCTATTTGTTGCCAAATATCTTTTTTATCCTTGCTGGATACACTATTGAAAAGTTTGCCAAGCAGAACTTTTGAATGAGCTTTAATTTCGTCCATCAAAACATTCACTTCTGCAGGACTCCACCTAAACCCCCTTTTTCTTTTTTCGTCACCAGCACCAAAACCTTGAACGTTCAACATTTTACACAAGAAGTATTTTCCAATAAATTCTTTATATACCATTACATATAATGCTAAAACAAAGTATATATAACATTAAAAACAAAGAAGATGAATGGTTGATGCAAGCTTAAAGATATTTTCTATGTGAATTGGCTGACTATACCCAGAACCAATACCGCATACTGGTATATATTTAATCAAACAGCACTAAAAAATCATTAATTTCTATACCGGTATGCAAAACAATACCGACTCCATATGAAGAAATTGTCCCTGTTTCCAATCATTTTGCACATCAGGTTGGAAATGTTCATCAAAATCAAAAAAAAATTTATCAACATCATTGAGCAGATAGCTGCAAAGGAACACTAAACTACTAGTATTGGTACACGCTTTAGTCAATACAGAACAAGTGCTACCATTGACTGAGTACCAGTGCCAGTAATTTGTTTTTACAAGTTTTACTACACAGCTGCAGTTGTAATTATAGACTTTGCTTTTTCATGCAGTCATAGTATACACTAACTTATCAGTTGAAAATCAGTCGTACAGGTATCATACATCAGTCCTGGCACTACAATACCATAGCAGATATGAAGTGCCAAAAATACTATCTAATATTTCATCAGTTTGTGGACTTTATCACATGGCAATATCGGAAGTTAGACCTAATAGAATTTTTAACTTGCTGGTTCACATAATATATAAGCCTACTACTGGTAGCTGCACAGCACATACCGTAGTGCTACCATAAACTATTGCTAATTCAATCAATCTTTCACCTCAACATTAAACTACCATGATTGTTTTTCAAACAGTGGTAACAATAAACTTGTTTAGACTAGTAATCTTTTATCAGTGCTTGGGTATCTGGGTATGCGTAGTGTAGCCTACCGATTTCATAGCTAACCTACTTGCTACTCTTACCCTAGTTACCGGTACCTGGGTACAGGTTATCAAGATAGTTTTCCCTCTTCAATGGATAAAAACAAGGCTATTTTTCACGCACACGGAAAATAAAGGAGTAGATTTCTTTAGGGTGCCTTAACTAATTAAATTAACGTCTGCTTACCTAGGTTGAAGCAACTAACCTATACCAGCAGCTAACACCGAGCGAAGTTAGCGAGCCGCTCGCAATCACCGAGCAGCATGGTTGTTCGCGAGTGAATCTTGTAATTGCAATTTTGCGAGCACGTTATCTCGAGAGTAGCTCGGAAAATTCCTCCTCCGAGAGCAATTAGCGAGAGAAATAGCTCGCTAACACAAAAAATCCTGTAATAACCCCCCTGGCCTACCGGACGGGAAGTCATGAATAGCCAGAAACAGCGCTGTCTCGCTCTGCGGTACGATTTACTGGAGTGTTTTGCACTGTTGGTGATGGATTGCTGTTATAGCCTCTGACCCAACAAGAGGAAGTCGTCATGACTTCCCGTCCGGTAGGCCAGGAAGGACACTGCTCTTTAGTTGTTTGCTCTTCACCCTGGCCACGTAAAGAGTTTGACTGGAATGGTGACGTAGCCACACGAGTGGATATGCGATCCACAAAGGTTAGATTCTTTAAGAAATATTTATCCGAAGGGAAGAGTGATCCTGGCAAGATCATTCGTCCTGGAAGATGAATGTTTCTTACCTGAGGGCGGCTGATGAAGGCTAATAGCCAGAAACAGCGCTGTCTCGCTCTACGGTACGATTTACTGGAGTGTTTTGCACTGTTGGTGATGGATTGCTGTTATAGCCTCTGACCCAACAAGGGGAAGTCGTCATGACTTCCCGTCCGGTAGGCCAGGAAGGACACTGCTCTTTAGTTGAATGCAGATAGGTTTAAAAACACTTCTTTTTTTTTTTAATGTTTTCAACCAGATGATCTCATTAAATTGGAAACTGCCAAATTTATGAATAATTTTGATAAAAATGCGTTACCACCTAATTTTGGTAATTACTTTTGTAAAATTAAACTTGCACATAACAGATCTACTCGTTCATCTGACAAAATTTTGTTGTAGTTGCCGAGATATCGATCAAATCACCAACAAAAATCCATCAAATTTAGAGATGTTAAAGTCTGAATTGATATCCCTTTAGAAATAAAATTGTATTATGAAGTTAGTAATTATTACAAACATCATCTTTTGTAATCATAATAGTCTTGCATCAAAATGTTTACGCTATTTATATATGTATTTTTTTCTTTAGTGCTAAAACCAACTGTAGTTTTAGCTTTCAAATTTTTAAAATTCTGTGGTTGTCTCATTGTGTTTCCAGAGATCTGCGTAAGAGTTTGTATGAAAATGACCCTGGTAAATTAATAATGAAATATGTTGGAGGCTGCTTGACTTGAAGACGGATGTACTTTTGGCCACTTTGCAGTCTCCTGTCAAATTGTTGTGTTTTTTGCCATTTGTTTGTTTATTTTCATTATTTCAGTGCAAATAAATCTGTTCTGTTACTTGTTGTTTTGTAAATGATTCTACTATAACTCCCCCAAGCCTTGCAAAGTTTACGTTGACTTCTTTTGCAGCCTCGTATCCTAACGTCCATTTGCGTACCGGTACGAAACATCGTACGGCATTTTGCGTGAAAATATCTTTAATTTAGGCTACGCTCCTGTCTATGAATTATAACAAAATAATCATAAATTTCAATGACTCGCTAAAATGGCGATATTTTTTGGAGCTGTGTTGCCCAGCAGGCGCTATGCCACGGAGATGGAACCGCCACAGTCTTGTATCACGCTTCAGCGTAATCTTGAGTTAAAATGAAGACATGGTTTGATTTCCTTTTAGTTACAGGATAGAACAGTGGTTCTCAACCTTTTTAAGGTTGCGGACCGGCAAAATTTTAAAGGACCGATGGACCTTAACGACCAACCGAACAGGTCCAGTTAAAACCAAATGCTAAAATCACCAACTTGATTTTCGTTAATGGAATGATTGATTTTTGATTGATGATTTCTGACTTCTTCATCTTTATCCTTTTATCACGAGAAAGCGGCGGAGGCGTTATGCGTTGAACGAATCCAGACTCGCTTAGGAGTTGCATTTGCTTCCAAGTTTTTCCGTTGAATTTTTCGTCTGACTTCTTTAATTTGCTGCTTGTCAGATTCTACCAAGCAGAGATGATCATCGTGAAGCATCTTATCCACGGACGCAACAACGAGACTAGATTGAGGGTTGAACCGTTAACCTCGCGATCATGGTCGTCGTAAAAACGACGCTCCGAACCACTGCGCCATGCTGCCGATTTGAAAAAGGAAAACACTTGTCTGTTTGCTTCCGTTTCATAATCAAATTCCGGTAATCATAGTGCTAAATTTCAGTTAAGTAAGTGTTTAGATTTCGTATACTACTACAACAACTGGTAATAAATTAGCGGTATGCGCTGGGTTCATTTCACCTCTAACGTTGCTTTTTTTTTACAAGAAAGGCAAAACTCAATCAATCGGTATACTGCATGAACTTGTCTGTTGGCTGACGAAAAAAGTATTGAGCGCGCGTAGCCAAGTAGGTTATAAGCAAGGGTGAGCAGACGTCCCGTTTTTAACCGGGACAGTCCCGTATTTTCACCTGATTTTGAGCGTTCCGACTTTTTCTCAGATGTTCCGTTTTTTATTACTTTCGCACTTAGAGTAAGAACATACAGAATTAAAGAAAATAATACTTTTATTAAGGGGGCAATAAACCCCAACTTTTCACTTTGGCTTAAAAAACAGCAAAAAGTTCATGCTTTTTGATGGCGTTGGATTTAAGTCGTAAAACGCCTTCGTTCAAAAGTTATGTCAGCTTTTTAGCACCATGGATTACGGAATAAAAGTACACATTGTCGGGTTTTCGTTCGCAGCCCTTTTTACAGATTCACTTTGTCCGTGTCTTGAAAAATGTGAATTTGGTACGGAAGATCGCTTTATCGGAAAAATATATTTGACGGACTTGATTAGCAGTAGAAACTTTTAAAATGAAACATTTTTGGGTTATTTAAAATGCGAGACAAAATTGGTAAGTTGCATCTTGTTACAGTATCGTTGTGGATATGTCGCACTTTGCTGCTGAAAAATGTGTTTACAGACCAATTTTCAGTATATCCAGAGCGTATTTATGAAAGAGGGCATTGTGCCATGCACCCCCTTTTAACTCTGTCTTTTATTTAAAAAAACGAAACTAATGGTGCCAAGTGACTAAAATATGACAGACTCTTTTGATGGTGTCTGTAGTTTATTGTCAGGGGGTAAGATAAAGGGGTATGCTTTCTCCTATCAGCCATTTTCAAAAATGTTTTTGATGTGCAGGCTAAAATTTTTTCATGATTTTGAATCTCTTTGATAGCAATAAGCCTTACATGTTAAGCACACATAATCAAAAATGTGCCAACAAAATGCATCACAAATTTGGCAAAGCAAATACCGGTACTGAAAATTAGGGTCAAAAAATATAAACAAAATTTGCCTGAAAATTATTCAAAACGCATTAAAATAGCCATTACAGCATGTAAATTTTCAATTTTTTTCCGGGAGAACATGCCCCCGCACCCCCTATAACTTTTCTTGTTTCTCAGCCAGCTTCAGATTTTTTTGCCGAAAAAAAAAACACGCTTGAAAAAATGTGAAAATTATGCCCCCCCCCTTTTAAAATTTCTCGCTACGCCACTGAATATATCCTTCAGTTTTAGTCAATATTATTGTTTAGCGATAGGCTGGAGCGATGTTGTAACTAGTAATCATACACCCTTGGCTCAATTCTTTCCGCTTTCGATTGTTTCGTACGGTAAGAGATGCTTGATCACGATTCCTTTACTTCTGGGTTTGTTTGTTTTTTCTCGTTTTCTCTTTTAAAATGTCCCGTTTTCGTCATAGTTTAATCTGGTCAGCCTAGTTATAATAAAAAGCACAATTTTAAATTGTCGTATGATGTTGAAATTTATTCGGTGGACCGGCAGAAAAGTAGATGCGGATCGGCGGTTTGAGAAACATTGGGATAGAACGTTATGCATAACACACGGTAACCTATGCTAGGCTATTGCGTCAAAATGTTTTCAGGTATATTTTTAGGCAATTTTTCGTTTTCTGCAACTTTGACCCAATAATACACAGGAAAATTTGATTGGTTAAGAAGCGCTCGAATAATTTTAAAGGTAGCTTGTGGACACTGTTGCTTGCGCCTATGAATGCTTCAGCTCAGCCATCGCGCTGGTGAGTGGTGACGCTGTGCTGCTCCGAATCTCGCAAGTCGAAGTAGGTCCGAATCTTACAAACTCGTAATCAGTCTTTTTTGATTTCGTTCAATTGCCGCAGATCTTGTGATTTAAATTCAAAAGTAAATTCGTTTAAATTTTTGGCATTGATACAATCTTGAATCACTCTGTTAGCGCTAGCCTACGCAGGATAGATTAGGCCTATTTAATGTAGGTTGGTAATTCATTTTCAGTTGTAAAATAAAATAGTTGATTGGTGAAAAAAAAACTTTGTTGTTCATAATACGTTGTAGTCGAAGGGCCTATTTTTCCGGTGGGCCTGGGGCTGCAGCCCCCGCCTTGGGTGCTGCTAAGCATTATCAGCAGCAAAACTTGAGGGTAGTGACGTCCGGACAAAACTTGAGGGAAGTGACAAAATTAGCAAAAAGCCCAGTCTTACTTATAAAATACGTGAATATCTTCAAAGAGAGAGCGAGATTCATTTTATTTTTGCATTTTTCGGAAAATATCATTAAATACAACGGTAACACTAAAATTGAAACAATAAACAATATAACGATGAAATTCCATTTATTGTCAAAGGCCAGAAAGCATTGACTGATTGTGAGGTTTTCCAACCGACAAGCACTTTCATAGTCAAATATAGGAAGCAATGTTGTACTAGCCTCTTTGCTTTTGCTACTTTGCTTTCTCACAAAAACAAAACAGAACAAAAAGCAATTAAAAAACAAATCGACCACATATCCAGAGGCGCAACTAGAGTTAGCTGAGACCCTGGGCATTGCCCAACCAGTGCCATGGCCTAGTGGTTAAGAGTGTTCGCCTTGCAAGCTGGTAGGCTGGGTTCTATTCTCAGTCGGGTCAAACCAAAGACTTTAAAACTGGTATCTGCTGTTACACTTGCTAAACGCTCAGCAATTGAGTGTAGCGCGGAAGATGAAATAAGCAGAGAATAAAAATATGTCAATGAATTCTTGACAAAATTTAGTCCTGGCGCTAAAGGACCTTATAGTAACCATACAACATTTCATTTCATTTGCCCAATGGCGAAGCACCGGCAATGAGCTATGGTAAAATATGAAACATTGGATGAAGATTACAAGCGCTTTTGGTAGTCAGTAACAAAATGATGTGATCAATTTAATTTCGTCGAGTGACATCTTTTAACGTTCAATTTTCGTAAAAAAGTGAAACATAGAAGCTCTGCAACCCTTAACTCTACTGACCACATTGAGTGGCTGAGTGTAACTTCATTTGAGTAAGCCTTATAAAAATGATTGATGACCCAAAGCGTTCGTTACCAGATGCAGCGAAAATCAGAGCCAGAAAGATATCAATCTGACAAACACGTCTGTGGTGGCTCACGTTCTAGGTTTTCTGTGGCATAGCACATGTCATGTTAATAAATCTAAAGAGTGACTATAATGGTGTGATGCGTGGCCCATATCTGAATCGAGGTGATAAAGGTCACCGCACTCTGGAAAATCTTTCGTACCAGAGATGGAAACCGTCGGATCGACTAGCACCGGTCAAGTCGAGATTCTTCGACCGGCCGGTGAAGCCGGTCAAATTCTTCTTTTTTGCTTCTAAAATACATCTAAGCCGGCCCAAAAAACGGTCAAATTCTCCTTTCTTGCAACTAAAATACACCTGAACACCAACCGAAATGAACATACTGGTATGTTTTTTTTAAATAAAACAGTATTATGAAAAACGGCATCAGCAAATCACACCGTCTGAATGCAAAGGTTTGTTGTCTGTTTTTCACTGTGAGCCTTGCATACTTTAATACTTACTAGCGCAGTTGACGTTCTCTTTTTTAGCAGGATTGTGATGCTATTGTGATGTCAATACATTACTGTACCGCTCCATCGTAACTTCTTTCCATGAACGCGGGCCGTTCGGGTTATGACGTGCAGCTCGCGCTGGTAGTGGCGTTTGTTAAAGCGGTTTGAAAAAAGAAATCAAAGACCTTTTTATGACATACAGGTTTTATCATCTATCAATTTATGCTAACCAAACATTCAAAAGGAATTCATGTACAGCGAGTAACATGTTAAGTAAATGTCAAAGTCAAATCAACTAAAGTCAAATAATGCTAGCTTCGTATTTATCCACGTGAAACAAATCAACAGGTGAAGTTTACTTGCATTCAAATACTGTTCTTATTGGATGAAATTTTGCGTATTCAATACATCTAGTGACAAAGTTTGTGTAGACTGCAGATTGTCATTAAGTTTATTGAAAACTGAACATAAACTTTCAGTAAAAAAAAAACGGTTGACCGGGCAGGTCAGTGACCGGTCAACCGGCGTATATTTTGAATTTTACCGGTCGGGTCATCTCGAGAAATCCTGATCGGTTCCATCTCCTAGCAAGATCAGAAGTGTTAATCTGACATTGTACTGGAACCTAGTTTTTTTTTTGGTCACAATGCGCTTTTTTTTCTGGTGATAATAATTGCTGTTATACAAGTAATGACATAAAGTGTTTTTAATACGTCGCTCAGTTCCCTACATAGTTATTTGTTTGTACCATTTGTTTTGAGAATGTGCTATAATGTTTCAAGAAAGGGTTAATGTTTCGAGAATGTGCTATTACCTCCCTTTCGCCCCCTGGTGTTTCTCATTCGCCAGCAAGGGAGCGAAACCGCTTTCTTCAAGAAACACTGATTTAGACTAGAACTATTCGCTTGGGCCTTGGTCCATACAATAGTTTCCTAAAGTGAGTTCCAAAGAAACTGAAAAGCCAAAAAATACCAAAACTTCGCAAATATTACGAATTTTTATACATTCAATAGCAAAATTATTTACGTAGGTCTATATTGAAGTTCATCAAAACAAAGGAATTGTGTGCAAATTACCGCAAAAATAGCTTTAACTATACCTTAACTTGAAGGCATTACGAACACTTGGAAAAAGACTTTGGGCATTTTGAAAAAGACCCTGGGCATTCGCCCCCCCAAAAAGGAATACTTACGCCACTGCACATATCCCCCTTTTGCTTCTCTCAAAACAAACATAGCAGTAATGTAGAAGTGTCTTTTATTTTTGCACCGTCAAAATAAATCGAACACAGCAATATAAGAATTCAGCTACACACGGACACAAAAAAGTGAAGAAGCAACAAAACGATTAACGTTGTAACACAATGAAACTTAAATATGAGGGGATTCGTAGGCAAGGTCGCAACACCCAATTAAGCTGAAGGATAAGAAGAATATATATGTATGACGGCGCGATACAAAAAAGGACACGGAAGAGACCACAGTTCCAATACCGCTGTGATATAGTGCAATAGTAGGAACTGTCCTAATTGACTGTAAAAAACACCACTCCTGCTGTAGCTGGTAAGTAAATAAGTCTTAGGTACTCAATGGATAATAAGCCACTCGTCAACTTTAGCAATGTGAAACAGTGAAGCAAATACTCATACGACAAATAGTAAGCTAATAGCAATATTTCCAAAGAAATAGTAACCTCACTCACCGCTACAGATAGCTACCTTCTCGTCAAAGCCACGTTTTTCCTAAAATCCCCGGTAAAACCTATTTTCCAGCAGCGCCGGTATCGGTGAGTGATAAATCACAATAATGAAACACACAATCGGTGAGTGATAAATCACACTAAAAATTCTTACGAACCGTTTCAATCACAGAGTCGTCAGCAAGAGTCAGGTTGTCCTCTGCGACCTTCCTCAGAGCGAACGCGGCAACTGACGGCGAAGACTTGCATCCAAATGGGTGCACATTTGTTCCCGCACAGTCAGGAAATTATAAATTTGATACGTCATTGGGAACCGAACCTGGGTTTATTTTGTTAGCGCTTCCACCCTTCACAAGAATTTGAATTTCGCAATTTTGACTTGGCAGTAATCATTCGGCTTCCTGAATTACGCAACGTCTTGGCGTCTTTATTAGCTTGCACCGAAATCATTAAGCAATCGCACTCTTTCACAGTTTGGCAAATTTCCCCTAGAGCCACCCGTTTTTGTGTTTTCGATTAATTACTTCCAGTGTGTTTTACCGAATTGTGGGAGAATCGAATTGTTGGGCTTAGATAACAGACGTTATTTTTGCTGAGTTATTTTGATTTATTTGAGTGAACCTCGGTGAGTTTTTGCCTCTCACTATATTTTTATTATTTATTTTATGAAGAATCAACCTGAATATACTTCAGTTCCAAGTATATTTTATTTGTTAATATTGAGAGGTGAAGGTCTTAAGGGCTCCCCTGGACGCTTAGTGTTGGGGCGTGGTTTTTCCAACATAAGAAAACTCACCTAGTATTTTCTAAAGAAGCTTATTGAAGATTATTTTCAAATTTGAATATCCGGAGACATCTATAGTTGAATAATTCATATACTTGAATAATCAGAAGCTATATTTAAATATCCGAAGACAAGGGAATTTGCTTCCTTCTCCGAGAATCAATCTACACGAGAAGTTTCCAGTTTCCAACTTTCCATTTCCGTCTAGAGAAGTTCAACGAACTGTGGCTTATTCTAGTTAAAGGTTTTTACTGTTTTATGTTTGATTTATTCTGTGATTAACTTGAGGTAAATTTTTTTGATTTTATTTACTTACGGCTTCCAGTTTGGAACCTGGGGTTAGTTTGGGAGGGGATCGTGTCGACCTTCCTTCTCAAGGAGTAGAACCTGGGGGGGATGAATCTGAAAATACCCTGGGATCGAGTGGGTGTGGGCCCCTTAGCTCTAATAATGCTGGTCCCGGTGAAGTCATTGAGGCGAACGGTCGCAAGTTGTTGACCCGGAGGCGGTTGTTAATGGTGGAAATGAAAAAGTTTTGTTCTCTTTCACGATCGCGAAGGATTTTGAAGTTGAAGGATTAATTTCTAAATTTTATGAAATCGAAGCTCGCTTTAAAAACTTTAACGGCGACGTTGAAACTATAAAAGATCATGAATTGGTTGCCGATCTGTTAGAGGGCGTCGTTAAATGTTTTGGTAAATGTCGCAGTCGTACGACGCAACTGACGCGTAAAAATTTTGATGGTACAGGGGATGGTGGTGCTGATTTGTTAGAACCCTCTGATAGTATTTCTCACGCTGAATTTTATAGCACCGCCTCTAGTAAAATATCATCGGTCTCTCGTAAGATTGAAGTTAAACGTAAACGTTTGGAAATGCAGGCTAGGAGGGATCTGGAGCTGGCTAAGGCTGAAGCTGCGCAGGCAAAGGCTGAAGTCGAGGCACGCTTCAGGATAGAGCAGGCCAACCTTGAGGCTGAAGAGGAGCTCATTAGTTTATCGGGCCGTGAGTCCTCTGTTACCATTTTTCGCAGGGATGAAGAACGTAAAGAGATTGAATACTTTCCTCCAAAAGGTACCTCAGCGCAGTCGGGTTCACTTGTGAGACCTTCGGAACCTGTTTCGGTTCAGAGTAAAAACGGACCTGGGTCGTCGGGGGCCATGAGGGACCTAAATGCGTTGGGATCGAGAGAGCATGCTGCACCTAAAATTGAAACTGGAGTTACGTTAAACCCCAATGTTAACCCCTTTTTGCCTTCTAAAGCTCTAAATACTATGGGACCGGTTTCGACGTACCAACCTGGTGATAACATGCGGCCTTGTGGGGCCTTTACTAATGTGAATTCGGAAAGTAAGGACTACGGTGTAAATGATGTGTCTGTATTTAAAACGTATCTCGACCGTCAAGGGCGAAATGAATATCTCAACCTGGCGAGTCAGATCGGTTATAATGGCAGCAATATCGCTTACGTTTTTTATGAAAATCAAATACGTACAGTCATGAATGAGGCACCTAGTGACGATCAAAGGCTGGAGGCTTTGAGAGCTTCATGTGTTGGCCAGCCTCGTGAAATGATTAATATTTTCATTGCGCCTATGAAAAGTTTGTCCACGTCCCAACGTATTGAGATGGCACTCAGTCGTTTAAAGCAGCGTTATGGTGTGCCAGGTGGGCTTACTACTGAACCTATAATTGTTGACATTCGTAAGGGACCGGTTGTTAGCTTCAACGTTGAGTCTCTTAAAGTGTTTAACGAAGAGTTGAATATGCTTGAAGTTTTTGCTTACGCTCATGACGAGTACGAAAGGCTCTCTGGGCAACTTTTATTGGATGTGGCAAATCGGCTTCCTGGGACCCTTAAAAGGCGTTACCTCGACTATTTGTCGCGCTTGAACCTCGATCTTAACCGTCCTAGTTTTGAGTCCCTGCGCGAGTTCATTCAACATGAATTAAGCGTCGTGTCTTCGGATTATGCTTGAACGTTCTTTAGATCTGACGGGAAGGATAAGTCACGTGGAATTGGAGATGGGCGTGGCAGTGCGCGTGTTCGCCAAGTTGCCGTTACAGCTAAGGGTCGTAGTGACAAAAAGGTTGCTGTTGCGTCAGGGCTATCTGTTGAAGGTAAAGACACTCAACGTAGTCGTAACTCGCGTGGGAATCGAACGCTGCCCTTTTGCTTTGTATGTAATGACTCTGTGTCCCGGCATTTTTTGAATAATCGCTCTGTGTTTAATGGCCTGTCTAAAGAGGACAAAAAACAAGCTGTGATAAACGCCGGTAGATGTTTGAATTGTTTTTCTGTAGGACACGTGGCTCGTAAGTGTTCGCTTGATTCGAAGTGTAATGTTTGTGGCCCGAGTAGTGTTCATAAGCATGCTAGCGCCCTGCACGATGTTTTTGTACCGTTAAAATCTGATAACGTGGGGGCCGCTGTCGCGAGTATCGATAGTGATGTTGGAACCGGTATTACAGAAGGGGATGTCGCCTCAGATGGTTCCAGGCAGATTTCTGTTAGAAAGGTGGCACCTGATTTCAGTGGGGTTTTACTTCGGACTAGCGCTGTTAGGGTCATTAATCCCCGGACAGGAAAGTCGGCACTTGTGTATGCGCAGCATGACACCGGCTCGCAAGCCACGTTGGTTTCTGAACGAGTGAAAAATGAACTTGGATTAGGAGTGGAAAATGAATCCGTAACTATCCGCACGCTTGCCGACCAGGCCACTAAAAGCTGCGGTCTTACTAATTTTGAGTTGCAATCTCTTTCTAATGATGAGGTATATTCTATATGTGACGCGTTGGTGGTCCCGGATTTTGCGGCGGAGGGAGAAAGCCTTCCACATGCCGTGGAAGTCGGAGATCTAAAACATTTTGAGGGTGTTGATATTCCGACGATCCCCCAGCGAAATAAAATTGATGTTTTGATTGGGCAGTCGAATAAGGAGTTGTTGGTCGTGTTAGAGAAACGTGAAGGTGCGTGTCCCGAGGACCCTAATTATGTGTTGACCAGACTGGGTCCTATTGCGAGTGGTGGGAAAACTGAAGGGAATTCGAAACACTGTCTTGCCCATAAGGCATTTGTTGCTAACGAGTCGCCTTTGTCCGTTTGCGAGTGTGAACGTCACCGGAGTGAAGTTTCAGATTTGAAAGAGTGTTTGAGGAAACAGGGGCTTGAGGACGAAATTATTCAGCCTTCTAGGAACGAAGAAACCGCTCGAAATTTGGTAGAGTCGAAGGTTAAGCTTGTTGAGGGGCGCTACGAAATTCCTGTGCCGCTGAAGCCTGATGTCGCTAGTAATTTGCCTGATAATTTTCACAGCGCTGCTAATCGCACTGCTATCTTGCGGAAGAAGGCTCTCAAAGACACTAGGTTGCAGAAAGTTCTGATAGACACATTTAATGAACTTATAAATAAGGGTTGGTTGGTTCCTGTCGAGGAATCTGTCGCTACCGGAAATTGCTGGTATTTGCCGTTTTTTATGTCAAAACAAGATAAACCTCGCGTTGTATTTGATGGCGCAGCAACTTATCGAGGCATGTCACTTAATGACGCTGTCCTGCCCGGAGTTAATTTGTTAACTGGATTGATTGGAGTTCTTACTTGTTTTCGATTGGGTAGGTTTGCGTGTATGGCCGACATAAGCAAGTGTTTTTTCCAAGTTGCTTTACCTAGAGAGCAACAAGATTTGTTTCGCTTGATTTGGTTTAAGAATAATGATATTCACGCTGGCGAGACTCAGATTTTTCGATTTATTAGACATGTGTGGGGAATTAACTCGAGTCCGTATGTTGCGTTATTTGCGATTGAGCGGTTGTTGAGTGAAAACCCTACTAATGCGAATTTGATGACGTTGAATGCAATTGAGACTAAGCGTTATATGGACGATTTGTTGTTGTCCTTTGACTCATTTGATGATTTGGAATTGGTCGCTAAGCAGTCCGTGGCACTGTTCAAGAGTAGAGGGTTTAAACTTCGCAAATGGGTTGCAAACGGTGTTTCTAAGTCCGTCCTGTTGAATGTCCCTTCTGAAGATCTTGGGAGAAATGTTAGAGAGATCGACTTGACTTCTCAGCTTATGCCCGACTCGAAAGCGTTGGGTCTGGTATGGGATGTCGAGGGCCATAAATTGCGTGTGTGTTCTAGACGGAAACTTGAACGGATCTCTACCAGGCGTGAAATGTTGAGTGCTTTGGCCAGTCAGTACGACCCTTTGGGTTTTCTGGCTCCTTGTTTTCTAAAGGGAAAGTTGATCTTACAGAGGGTTACGGCTTTGGGCCTTGACTGGGACGATGTCCTGCCTGATGACGTTTTGAGTGAGTGGAGAGCTTGGGCTGCGTCGGTTGAGCCGTTTTTGGAGTACTCTGTGCCTCTCTGTTTATTCCCTGAGACTTCATTGGAGGTAGGGACGAGCAGTGTTGAGTATCAACTTCACGGATTTTCTGATGCGTCCAACTCCACTTTGAGTTGTGTTGTGTATTTACGCCGAGTGGTGAATCGTGAGCAATTTTGCGTTGCATTCATTCAGGGAAAATCCAGAGTTGTTTTGGCTAATCAGAGTGGCTGGGTGATTTCGAGAAAGGAGCTGGAGGCTGCGGTGATTTGCTCGGAGTTGATGCAGTCGGTGTCTGAGTCGCTGCGGCATCTTACTTGCAGTCTTCACTTCTGGACCGACTCCCAGGTGGTTCTGCGTTGGATTGTTAATCCTGACCTTCATTTGCCGCGTTTTGTTAAGCGACGCGTAGATAAAATTCATTTTGTGGCCTCAGCCGAATCTTGGAGTTACGTGAATACGTTAGCTAACCCGGCTGATATTGGAATCCGGGAAGATAGTTTTAAAAAATCGTCTAATCATTTGGTTTGGTTGTGTGGTCCTGCATTTTTGTCGAATAATGGTTTGGAAACTCGCTGCCCTTCTGCTGCAGTGTCGGTAAAGAGGATTTATGTCGATGGAAATATTTTGGGCGATTGTGGTAATGATAATGCCTTTACTCTCGATCGTCTTATTGAAGTCTCACCTGGGGGGTTATTACAGGATTTTATGCGTTAGCGAGCGATTTCTCTCGCTAATTCTCCTCGGAGGAGAAATTCTCCGAGCGGCAGCCGAGATAACGTGCTCGCAAAGTTGGGATTACAGGTTGCGCTCGGAGAAAGAGCAGTTCCTCGGTAAAGCCGAGTGTCTCGCTAGCTGCTCGGTATGTATAGGCTTGTTGTGAGGTGCTGGACTGGCAGCTGCTGTTTGCTGGCTAGCGCCTAGTTTAGTGCCAAAACTGTGCTAGTATTACAAAGTTAGGATGGTTTTAACTTACAGTAGTTATAGGTAAGAGTGTATGCAGTAATGGTGTCTACAGATGCATAGACTTGTTGTGAGGTGCTAGACCAGCAGTTGCTGGCCATGGCCTCACACAGTTACTGGTGGAGGATACCATTACTTCATACTCTCCGACCAATGCTCCGACTATGTCTGCAGCTAACGCATGCTTGCAATAGGCCTACTAGCACAGTTTTAGCACTAGACTAGGCGCTAGCCAGCAAACAGCAGCTGCTGGTCTAGCACCTCACAACAAGCCTATACCGGTTCATATGTAGACACCTATACATAGCCTACACTCTCACCTGTAATAAGTCAAAACCATCCCAACTTGGTAATACTGGCACAGTTTTAGCACTAGACTAGGCGCTAGCCAGTAAACAGCTGCTAGCCTACTGGTCTTGGTTTGATGTGTATGTATTTGTATATTGACTATGCTTCGCATTTTTCTTTTTTGTTTTTATTTTTGATAGTTTGTTTTTTTCTGTTGACATATGTCATTTTTGAGATAGAGAGTAGCGATTTGAGCCTTTGGCTCTTAATTGGCATGCACGAATATGCTTGAACTTGAATCCACCATTTCACAACAAGCCTGAGAGTTGTGTAAAGCTCTAGTTGTGTCATAAACTAGGTACTAACTATTGTGCATAAACTATGACCTAAAAAACCGCGCTCTGCCATGGCTAGTTGTGTATGAAATAGTCGCTCGGTAACTTAACGTGCTCATTTTTTTTCTCGCTACTTGCCGAGAGAGTTCGCCAGCTCGGAAAATCCTGTTATCCCGAAAAACGCGTTAGCGAGGAAAAATTTTTTACCGAGCAGTTTGCGAGCTCGCAAACCGCTTAACGAGCATCCTGTAATAACCCCCCTGATTTGTACACATTGAAGAAACGTTGGTGTTATTGGCTCATTGTTAAGCAGACCTTGTTTGCTAAAATTAAAAAGGTGGCTTATGAGAGACCCGTGATAAATGCTGGCATGCTCGAGAATGCGCTTGTGGACATTGTTAAGTATGTTCAATCTAGTCGCTTCGGGGCCGCTGTGGGGATGCCAAAACGTGATTCGCCAGATGCCTTCGAGAATATTTTAAAAAAGATTGATCAAAGTGCGTCAAATGCAGAGGAAATGAGGCAAGTGGCGGAATTGCGAGCTTTGCGTGATTTGAGACCTTGCGTTGACGACGATTTGTTACTTCGGGTAGACGGGCGACTTGAAAACGCCGAGTTACCTGTTGATTGTAAACACCCACTTATTTTGCCCGGTAAGCACGCGTTAACTAGACTGATTACTTTGCATGAACATGAATTGGCTGGCCATGCTGGCCCTTCTTACACGCTAATGAAAATCCGGGAACGCTTTTGGGTTATTCATGGAGTGGCGAACATCAAACGTTTTCTTGCTGATTGTAGTGAATGCGCTCGCAGGAAAGCTACTCCGATTCGACAACTGATGGCTGACTTTCCAGCGTGTCGGGTCACTGCCACAAATAAACCTTTTAAATTTTGTGGGATCGATTATTTGGGCCCTCTTTCGTTTAAACAGAACCGCGGCAACTGCAAGGCCTGGGGTTTGCTTTTTACTTGCCTGTGTACTCGGTGCATACACGTCGAGATAGTGACCAGTCTTGACTTAAACAGTTTTTTTCTGGCCTTTTCTCGTTTTTTCAACCTGAGGGGGGCCATCAATACAGTTTTTTCTGACAACGGAAGTACCTTTAGGGCCGCTGCCGACCGACTTCCTTCTTTAATTGGATCTACTGAATTCCATAATTCTCTGCGTAAAAGGGGCATTAATTGGGTTTTTATTCCCCCTTATGCTAGCAGCCAGGGAGGTAGTTGGGAAATCATGGTAAAATTGTTTAAAAAGGCCTTGGAGTCTGTCGCAGGAGAGGCGCGACGTAAACCTTCTCTGATAGAACTTCAAACTTTTACCTCTGACGCAGTGCGCATCGTGAATGATAGGCCTCTTACCACCTTGAGTAGTAGACCTAATGATTTAATGCCTATCACTCCATCTTCATTTCTGGGTCAGGGACTTGCCCCCAATACTCCTCTGAGCACGTTTCACGACCGGGGAGACCTTCGCCGAGACTTCACTTATAACGCCACTTTGGCTCACAAATTTTGGCTTAGCTGGTGGAGGGGTATCTTCCCACTTTACAGGGGCGTGGCAAATGGAGGGTGACCAGGGAAAATCTTGCTCCCGGTCAGTTAGTTTTGGTGGGAGACGCATCAGATTTCTCAAAACGTGGTGCTTATAGATTGGGGCGAATCTATGCAGTACACCCGCAGATAAGGAAGGGAAAAGAAATTGCCCGCCGGGCTACCGGTTCAGTGTTGAAACATTCTGGGTCCGGGGAAGTTGAATATATTCTTAGAGACCTTTCCAAGATTGCCCTTGTTTGAACTGTGAATTGAATTTGTTATGCGTAGGCCTATTATGCTAATTTTCTGTGAAAGTGATTGGTGTTTTTATTGCTATTGTCGTTCATTTAATAAAACCGTGTTGTTTATGTTCTTGATTGGCGTACCGTCTTACCGAGGTTTTACTTGTGCACTTATATATTAGCAACTGAATTATTTATCCATTGGTGAAGATTGCTGTGCTGGACTTGTGTTTTTGTGTTAAAACCTCACTTTTTGTTTTGTTTCAAGGGGCCGCTATGTTCCCGCACAGTCAGGAAATTATAAATTTGATACGTCATTGGGAACCGAACCTGGGTTTTTTTGTTAGCGCTTCCACCCTTCACAAGAATTTGAATTTCGCAATTTTGACTTGGCAGTAATCATTCGGCTTCCTGAATTACGCAACGTCTTGGCGTCTTTATTAGCTTGCACCGAAATCATTAAGCAATCGCACTCTTTCACAGTTTGGCAAATTTCCCCTAGAGCCACCCGTTTTTGTGTTTTCGATTATTTACTTCCAGTGTAAGGGACAGTCTGGAATGAGTTTAGCCTGGATTGGCTGTGCGTAGCAAGGCTGACGAGACTTTGGTTATACTTCCAGTGTGTTTTACCGAATTGTGGGAGAATCGAATTGTTGGGCTTAGATAACAGACGTTATTTTTGCTGAGTTATTTTGATTTATTTGAGTGAACCTCGGTGAGTTTTTGCCTCTCACTATATTTTTATTATTTATTTTATGAAGAATCAACCTGAATATACTTCAGTTCCAAGTATATTTTATTTGTTAATATTGAGAGGTGAAGGTCTTAAGGGCTCCCCTGGACGCTTAGTATTGGGGCGTGGTTTTTCCAACAACATTCATCCGGTACTCTACTGGTGGTCGACCCATGTCATTATCAGGAAACCAAAGGAATCTTAGAGCATCACGATCATCCTCTCTAACCAGCACTTGGTGAAACATTGATCTGATGTCACCAACAAAGGCAATAGGTTCCTGCCTAAAACGCAAAAATACCCCAACAAGGGAATTAGTTAAATCTGGCCCTCGTATTGACTTATCATTCAGCGCAACATGTTGATACTTTGCGCTACAATCAAAAACTATGCGAAACTTCTTAGAAGTAGTTACACAATGATGAGGTACATACCATACCTTCCCAGCCTGAGAAGCTTCAGTATCTGGAGGAACAGCACTAATATAACAACAATCAAGGTATTCATTAATTTTGTTAACATACTTATCACGTAGCTGTAAATGTAATAAAAGCTTCCTCTTCAAACCCTTTAACCGATTTTCAGCAACTCCTCGATTATTGGGTAGCACTGGATAATCCTCTTTCCATGGCAATGCAATTTTGTAGTGCCCAGATTCTTTTGTGACAGATTCCTCCAGAATTGCCATAGCTCGTTTATTATCTCTTGACATTTCTATATCTTCTGGTAAGTCGATATCCTTAAAATCTTGATGAAGAACATTTAGAATTTCCTCGCACACAGGCCTTTGCTCTAAAATACAGTTAACTTGCAGACGTAAACCAACATCATAATTTTCAGAATTTGAATGGTCATTACCCCACAGTGCTCAACCCAAAGCTGTATGCAAAGCATGAGGTTCATTTCCAGCACCATATCTTAATTCAGTAACGCAAAAGGCATCTTGTAAGTTCTGGCCCAAAAGCAGCTCGACTTGATTGGAGACAAGTTGAGGAAATCTCAAGTCCTTCAGATGCATGTAATCCTTAAGAGTGCTATCACTTGGAATGCTAGAGCTCACATCAATGATACTCTCTTGAACCAACACGTTGTTAACCTTAAACGTAGCTGGTTCATCTAAACCTTTAATATACAAACATTCAGTTTCTTGGTTGACAGCAGACACACCATTATTGGTACACACTTGTATGTAAACACTCTTCAATTTCGCACCCAATTTCTGAGCAAAGTCAAAGGTACAAAGGCTAGTTTCAGAACCTTCATCCATAAATGCCCAAGTGACAACAGCATCACTGGGATCCTCTACCCAGATCTTTATGGGTACAACTTTGTGAAGTTTCTTGCAACTTCTACTAGACTCTTTATACTTGTTGCAAAGCACATTGATCTTTGAATTCTTTGAATCAGGATTTGAGTCATCAAGCTTGGCTTCAGTGGAAGGCGTACTATCATTTAGATGTAACAAAGTGTGATGTCTTTTGAAGCAATGAGAACAACTACGTTTTAATCGACAAAACCTAACACCATGCCCACCTTGCAGGCAGCTGAAGCAAAGCTTCTTTTCTTTCACCAAATCATTTTTCTTCTGTACTGGCCATTCTTTAAAATCGTCACACTGCTACAGACGATGCGATTCTTTGCATACAAAACAACTCAGTCTCTGTTTACCACTGTCACTGGGAGTTTCTTCTTTGGTTGCACAAACATTAATTTTCTTAGAAATGCCATGGCTTGTCTGTGCTGCCGCTTTGTTACCTTTCTTCTGACTGAAGCTTTGATACAAATGCTGACCGAGGTAACTGTCAGCATCTCTAGCAGTTTTTTCCGCAATTTTTCTTAGATCGGAGAAATTTCCAGAGTTGCAGTTCCTCTGAGAAACAGATATAAATTCTGTTTTAAGCTTTTAAGGGAGTCGGTCAAATAGTTTCTCAATGACATCAGGGCTATTTAATTCTGCTAATTTGCCCAACTGCGAAATGTACTTTCACAGCAGAACATCTTATCACTTAAAGCCATTAAGGCCTTTCCATTCCACTCATTTAGCTTATCGCCAACTAGCAAGTCCTTCCTCACGCACGTCATTAATCTTGTTCTGTCACCAAAACGTGAATTCAAGCGTGATCTGGCTAGCTGATATGCTTCCGTTTTGTCTTTAATCTTGTTCAATCCAGCAATGGCACTTTTAGCTTCACCGGTACATAATGATTGCAACTGTAGTAGACGATAACCATCGTCAGTTCCAGCTGCGACATATTTCTCAAAACTTTCAATAAATTCACAATAACTTAAGCAGTCACCATCAAATGACTCGATGGGAGGACGATAAGTATAGGCACTAGGATGTATTGGAAACTGAACATCAGGAGCCATTAAATGGCTTGTATTAAAGTTCACTGGAAATTGATAGCCAGACGGAGCATTTAAATTACTTGCACAAGGATTCATGACAGGCTGACTAGCTCCAGAATTCGCAAGATTCTGGAAACCAGGAGGAGCACCTAGGTTGAGTCTACCCAACTCATTTTCCATAGAACTTGAAACAGGAGCTTTAGAAGGTCCCAGGGTCTGCTTACTAGCACCTGAAACTGGGGCACCTACCTCACCACACACATCTTTCTCACCATGAGATGTTGTACCACCGGCCGCACAACTTCTTGCATGAATGGGCCTAGATACATTCCGAGGCAATTGGAACACTTCATCTCCACTATCCCCAGAGCAGCTTTCAGATTTTTTCTCAACTTGTTTCTTGGCTTCAGCAAAAAGCTTAACACATTCTTCATACAAAAAGTTGATACTATCCAACAACTTATCAACTTGCATATCTTCAAAACTTCCTATCATCAAGCCTTGTATAGTGGCAGGTTCCAACAACAACTCCTCTCCTCTATCAGCCAAATCAATGACATTTTTATTGATTCTCATGCGACTGTTAAATTCCATCTTTAACTTGATAAAGTTAATCTTAATCTTATTCAAGGCTTCAAGATTTCTTTTTACAAATGAACTTTCAGTAGAAGCTTCACAGGATAAAGATTCTGCATCCATATTTACGGTTTCAGAGTCAGCCAATATTACTAGACTGTGACGTAACAATGTAACAATTCGACAGTAAACTTGTCACACAACACTTAAAATCCAAACAGACAGGCAAACTCAGCTTAGCACTTATATAATCAAATAGATTACAAGGCACAACCAGCCACTAAACCTGTCTCTGTAAAGCTTGAAAAAGAAAAAACAAGTACACTCCCACACTCCTACAATTTATCACGCAACCTATTGTAACAAATCTCACAAATAAATCAGTAAGCGCAGATTACTTACCCACCAAGTAATAGGCTTGCAAATTGCAGTACACTAGACAAATTATTTCTTTGGAAAGAAATGTCCTAACTGATTGTAAAAACACCACTCCTGCTGTAGCTGGTAAGTAAATAAGTCTTAGGTACTCAATGGATAATAAGCCACTCGTCAACTTTAGCAATGTGAAACAGTAAAGCAAATACTCATATGACAAATAGTAAGCTAATAGCAATATTTCCAAAAAAATAGTAACCTCACTCACCGCTACAGATAGCTACCTTCTCGTCAAAGCCACGTTTTTCCTAAAATCCCCGGTAAAACCTATTTTCCAGCAGCGCCGGTATCGGTGAGTGATAAATCACAATAATGAAACACACAACTGCAAATCTTAATAAATCAATTACGACAGGAACCATAACAGTGTACTGCATTAATTTTTGAGGTTACTCGCTGTCGTCACAGTGCAACTAGACTAACACGGAGAGACCCAACCTAACCCCAGACCAAGCGCTGTAAAAACCATAGGGTAACTACAAAAGGTCAGACAGGCAAAAAAACTTACTAAAAGAAATCCTGCCCAGCATTGACCGTAGGTTTACAACTATCACTAAAAAGAGGGAGAAAAAACTTTTTTGGTTGAAATAGTTTTTGCTAAGATTTCAGCAATACATTATGCAAGAATATACAATAATTATGGAAGAAGTATTGACAAGATTAAGGTAAAGAATCTGGGGACAAAGGTCTGCAAAAGCTAATAAAATCAACGCGAGAAAAAAAATAGTAAAGTTGATAACGGAACCGAAGGCATGGCAAAAGGGAACCGAGTACAAATGGGCATGCAATAGATCAGACATGGACAAACTACAACCCGCGGGCCAAATCCGGCCCTCCGGTCCTTTCATTCTGACCCGCCGGCACTTACACAAACTTAAACTCTCACCGTGAAGTGAGCGGAAGACCTTTTTTTCCTTATAAGATCATGGATGACAGTGATTTTCAAAAAATAAGCCTCAACGGTGCAAAATTGGAATGAAAAAGGTGAAAATTGAGGTGAAAACCTTTTATTTTGGAGATCACATTTGTACGTGGACCGTGATCTCCAAAAAAAGGTCTTCGCATTGGTCTTCGTACGGCCCGCGGCTTCGACGGTTTTTCCAAATCTGGTCCTTCGTGTGAAAAGCTTGCCCACCCCTGCAATAGATCCTGCAATCTCACACAGATCTAGGCCTAAAATAGCTCAATACAAATGTCCAAAAGCGACGGTGGGTTTGAAGTTTGATGAAGTCACAGGGCTTCACGTGGATTACCTGGAAATATAGCAGAAAGCAGTTTTTTGTTAGAAATAATTTAACCTAAGCAGCCAGGGTTAAAGAGAAGCTACCAACTATTTAAAAAATGCTATTTTAATTTTTCTTGAAAGTGCCGATTGTCTTAGATTCTGTAACAGGTAACGGAATTTTATTTCATGTTTTAGGATCAAAACAATTATTTAATTGCTGATTGACATCACTAAGACAGCTTATTGCGATTAGGCGACTATTGCTTTGATTTGTAATTTGAAGTAGTCTTGCATTGGAAAATAGGATCGAAAGCTGATGGTAGAGTACGGATGTGGAATCTAAACATAAGTTCAGCTATTTCATGTATAAATATATCGTTAATCTTTAGTAAGTTATTCTGTTTCATCAGTGGCAAGACGTCTTCATTACGACCTGGTCTTAGAGTCAGTTGAGTAAATTTATTACAAATACCCTAAAGTTGATTTGGAATTGTCCTATTGCCATGGTTCCAATTAATTATACCATAGCAAAGACGACTTATCACCAGAGAATGATAAATCGATAATAAAGAATGTTATCTGAGATAAGGCTAGACTCGAATGACGGCACCCAAGGTAGCACGTAGTTTACAAAGCTAGCATATGCTCCATCTAGAATAGATTTTTATGAGTTATTGTTCCTAGAACTCGCACTGACGACACTCTTTCTATTGGAGTGTTTCTAATTACAAGATTTAGATCGCTGGGGAGTGTCTTTGAGTTAGCAGTTTTGATATATACACACTTTGTTTTGTTTGCATTCAGCGAGAGCTTGATGGCAACCAGCCATATACCGATTCTACAGAGCTAATCGTTTTCTTTGTTTAAAAGTAGTCGGGTCGTTTTGCCACTGACAAAAATACTCGTATCATCCGCAAACTATAAACTAGTTCTGTGTTTAAGCAATTACGAAAATCATTAACGTAAATAATAAATATCAAGAATCGAGCCCTGAGGCACCGATAAATTTATCGCATTAGTATTGAAAAAGGCAACACCGTTATAACCACTGCTGGCCGCTGTAAGTTTTTTCAAGTCCAATCATGTTTTAAAAGTCTTAATCCACGACTGCAATTCCGCAACTACGCATTAAATATTTTATTCCGCTACCGCAAGTCCGCAATGGTATTTTTAAAAGTCTTAATTCGAAACCGCAAGTCCGCAGTTCCAAGAATTTGTAAGTCCGTAACCGCAATTCGCAACATTAAAATTTCTACAGTCGGCAATTTTTGAACAAAGATGTTTTAGATCTCGCGATTTTGTAGGTCTTTGAGGTATTAAAGCTGCATCATAGGCCTGAGTATCTGGCTTTTGCACACTTTCAGCTACATTTCGTTGGAATGATTCTAGAGTAGGGTTTGCCAATGGTGATAAAGATACAGTCTGATCAGAGTTGTCCGACTCTTTCTCATTTTTCTTTCAGGCAAAATGTGTTTAAAATTTTTGACCCTAATTCTGAGTGCTTCGCCAAATAAAATAGAGTTTGTTCGCATATTTTTAATTATGCGTGCTTAAGGCGTAAAGCTTACAGCTATCAAAGAGGTTCGAAATCATAGAAAAATTCTATGCATCAAAACATTTTTGAAAATGGCTGCTGGGAGGATGCATACCCCTCATCCTACCCCTCTGGATTCGCCCCTGGCCATAAGCTAAAGAAACCATCAGAAGAATCTGGCATATTTCGGTCACTTGAGACCATTAGTATTGTTCTTTTTTACTAAAAGGCGGAGTCAAAAGGGAAGAAAGGGCATCGCACAATGGCCCCGCCCCTAAATACGCTCCTGAGGGCCGGATTTAGACAAGGAGAGGCTCTAGACTGTTTGATCACACCGTTTGGATGAGCAAGAAAAGGTCTTCATGTCTTCAAATGTCCTGATTTCACTGAAAATATCGGTATGGTGAAGAGCAAAAAACAAAAGGTATACACGTCCTCAGATGTTATGTTTTCCACTGAAAGTATCGATGAAAAGAAAAAAGTCGTCATTGTTCGTGATGAGGCCCCCCATTTTCTACGCGACCCTAGGTTTCATAGTAAGACCCTACGAGACCCTAGGTTTCGTAGAAAGTATTGACTAAAAAAAGCACTCAAGTAAAATTAAAAAAGTAGTCATTAAAGTGTCAGCTTCACACTTACCGATGATGACTTGCAGCTCTGAAGGTGCAAAATGGTAAACCAAAAGAAATTATTACCGCTCAGATGGCCAAATCGATAGAACGTCTGCTTCTAGAACGGTAGATTCCGAGTTCGTTCAGAGTAGGATTAAACCAATGACTTAAAAGTTGGTATTCATAGCTTTTCTGCATGACGCTTAGCATCAAAGGTGACAGCGTAAAGACCAAGCCAGCAAGTTCAATCGTTGTGCTATTCGGAACCACGCTCAGCGAGATTTCCTTATCGCGTACTAGCAGACAGGTGACTCGAAACTTCGCACTGTCTAAGCGAGCTTGTTATAGCTAACAAACAACGCAAAAAGCTGACTTTTTGTGGTGTGGTAGAGATATGTTTTTAATGGGTAGATTGGAAGTAGGAGTAAGATCCTTTTTACTTCTGTTTGGAAACTTCAGTGAAATAGGCTGCTTAACCAACTTTCATATTAATCTGTTTAGTGATCTAATAAATATCAGGTCATGCTTTTGCTTATGTGTGTGTATTTATGTAGATTCACCAGAGGTGTAGAAAGTATTTTGAAGTTGTGCTTAGGTAAAAGTATTGTTATTGACGGCAGGACTGGTGAGAGGCGGGGCAGGGAAGTACAAAGTACCCGGGGCCCGTCATGTTTTGAGAAATTCGTCACAGATTTTGAGGGGCTCGTCACAGGTTTTGAGGGGCCCCGCTCTTGTAAAACTTTTTTCTTTAGAGTGAGACACACGCGAAGAAATGTTGCAGAAATTACGTCTTCTCTATGAGATCTTTTTAGAGACAAACGAAAATATAAGAATTAAATTTTGATACCGGGGGAAGAGATGGAAACCGGTTGGGTCGACCGGCACCGGTCGGGTCGAGATTCTTCGACTGGCCGGTCATCCCGGTCAAAAATCCGGTCAAATTCCTTTTTCTTGCAGCTAAAGTACACCTAAACACCAAGCGAAATATACATACCGATAAGGCCTATGTGTTTTTTTAAATAGTTAGTAAAAAATGTTTTCGCAGCAGGAGCGTTGACAAATCACACCTTCTGAAAACAAAAGTTTGTTTTCTGTTTACTTTTATTAAAATACTCCTTTTTTTTAGATGAAATTTGACGTGTTCAATACATCTATAGTGACAAAGTTAGCGCAAACTACGGTTTGTCATTAGGTTTATTGAAGACTGAACATAAACCTTCAGTAAAAAAAAAGGGCGGCCGGGCCGGTGAGAGACCGGTCAACCGGCTTAGATTTTGAAATTTACCGATTGGGTCGAGAAAATCCTGACCGGTTCCATCTCTGACCGGGGGGGCAATTATATCTCTCCCCCGGGCCCGGATTTTTTCTAAACGGCCTTGATTGACGGCAAAATATTCGAAGTAAAGTAGAAAGTATTGACTAAAAAAAGCACTCAAGTAAAATTAAAAAAGTAGTCATTAAAGTGTCAGCTGCACTCTTACCGATGATGACTTGCAGCTCTGAAGGTGCAAAATGGTAAACCAAAAGAAATTATTACCGCTCAGATGGCCAATCGATAGAACGTCTGCTTCTAGAACGGTAGATTCCGAGTTCGTTTAGAGTAGGATTAAACCAATGACTTAAAAGTTGGTATTCATAGCTTTTCTGCATGACGCTTAGCATCAAAGGTGACAGCGTAAAGACCAAGCCAGCAAGTTCAATCGTTGTGCTATTCGGAACCACGCTCAGCGAGATTTCCTTATCTCGTACTGGTAGACAGGTGACTCGAAACTTCGAACTGTCTAAGCGAGCTTGTTATAGCTCCGCTATCGCAAAGAAGGATAAACGCAGCCTATGAATAAATAAGCTTTTTTAACTTAAAAGCGGAAACCAGCTTATTTCTGTTAACACTTCGATTTTAGCGTTGGAGTTTGCTTTTTTCCATAATTAATTAATTAAGGTTGAAAGAGAAATACGATAGTTTCACTGCTGGGGCCTTCATATTTATGTTATTGTAATTGTATTGTGAACCGAACCCGAGATTTGCTAATTTTCAATTCAATTGATGATCTCGGGTGCAATCGCTGTACTTTTGGCGTATGCGCGCGTAATTGCGAGGTACTGCTTGGTAACTTGTGAAGCGTGCTTTGTTGATTTGATTTTCAAGCATAGCTTGCTCGTTGTGTTAGTCAGGATTGCAGCTATGCAATGCAGCTGTGATTTTGGACTGGGGTCGTTAATTTGGTTTATAATGTGAGAAGTGCTGTGCTGTGTTAGCAGAGAAGAGAAATAGACATTAGCAGAGAAATAACCATACAGTGTAAATTATAGTGTATTAGATTTTAGGTGCAACGAGGGATTTCAAGTAAAACTAATAACTTAAGGTCTACTTTGTCTAAAATAAAAACTACCAAAGTAGTGTTACTTTCTACTAAAAGTACTGAAGTAAACGTTAAAATAGCCGAAAAAACTGCTCAAAAAAGTACTCGCTACCGAAGAAAACTACTTAGGTAATCTATCTACTCAAGTAAAAGTATTTCGTTACTTTAGACCACTGAGATTCACAAAGATAATGAGAAAAAAATTGCTGCTGAACATGTAATGGTTCAAACAAAAATTCTTCCCTTTGTTTACCTTTTTTTATATTATGTACGGTAATGCGTTTGTTTCCTTTGACCAGAATACGCTGTTGAGACACGTTCTACAACCAACCTATGCGTGCTGCGGCTATGGAAATACTCAGTACAATTCAGCTTGCCCTTCAATGACGTCATTTTTGTGTAGCGCCACCTATCGGTATATTTTAAATAGCCTAATAGGCTTTTAACAAAACCTTTTTCAGTTCGGCAATATTGACAAAAGAATTCAGTGTAAAAAATCCTTTCATATAAGTTTTTGTTTCTTGGCACCGAACCTCCCCTTTAACTTCTTGCGCTGTAAATTTCTGCTGGTTATTTTCAATGGTTTAACTGCGGCATCTGCATGTGTTGATCAACAGACCTGCTGTTGCTGAGCTGTTTTTAAAATAAGTGATGGAGATGTTCGGAACCAATACCGAGACTTGAAAAAATTTTCGCGACCAAAACTTTTAAGAAAATTTATTTGTATGTTAACACCTAACAACTTTCATGGTCTTTTTCGCCTAAAAAGCTTCTTCCAATCACCCCAGAAAATCTTCGCGTCCTCCCGATTTCGTCGCTCATGTTCGGGGGTCAATTCCCGGGCCGATCAAATCGGACACAGTGCCGCCAACGCTTAGCCACCGCTGCGACGTTTTTCAGAGGGTGTTGCCCTGGCGTTAAGCCGCAGAGATGGGGCTCACCACTCGTTTCACGCTTCGGCGCAATAACACGAATATAATGAAGATTTTGATTTTTGGTTCATACTTCATGCGATTTAAATCTTCGCTGACTCTTATTGTTACCGATACTCTTAGATGTTTTCAAAATAAGTTTCAAAGACAGGTGTTGGTAGGAAAAAATTCATTACTTTGAGTCTGCAATCTCATCTGTAGCGTACCACAGCAGATTTTCTTTGCCAATAAAAAAATCACTGGAAAGCTGACAGAATGAGATACCAAAGCAAAAAACTCTATTTTTCGGACTTTTCTTAAAATCCACTCAATTCGCCACGAGTTATTAATGTGGTAAAGAATACAACAGTTACTGTTTCAAAACTTCTGAAACTTTTGAAGCATCACTCATCTTTTTAACACATTTAGAACATGAAATATGAAAAAATTCGTATTTTCGGGAGGTCCGAACCCTTAAATTATAAAAACGTAACGGGTGCGAGCATGAAAGTTTGCCCGACTTTCTTCAATTTTTTTTGATTGGGTTTTTACATGGCAGAGAACGTATTGCAATGTTGTCAGATGTCTCCGACAATGTTTTAATTTTTGCGTTGCACTGCAATGCTCACATCCAATAAATTCAAAGTTCTTTTAGTCCTACACAACCTAAACTTTTAAATCTCCAGATTTCTCGCATTTCAGGACTATAATTTTACGAAACTCGAGATCTAGGCTTGTAGTTCAAGACCTAGACGAGACTTTGAAAATTGTGTCTCGAGACCCGAGACTTGTCTCGAAAACTCCGTCACTACTTACCACAAGAACTCGCCTAAAGTGGAAACAAATCGGGTTACTAGTAGTAGTTTATTTTTTCTTTCCACAAAGTAACGCACAAAAAACAAATCCTTACATTCGGAAAGAAACAAGGAGCATCGAATAACCCTAAGGTTTTCTAGTCGAGATGCCCCTTGTTTGAAGACACAAAGCATTAACACATACTAATAGCTGTAAAATATTTTGCACACATGTAAACAGCGCACAAACAATGTTGATCAGTGTTAACAATATAGTCAGCACTCTCTTATCAAATTTTCTTTAAACTGCTTTTCAAACGAATTGAAGGGTTTATTTTTTAAGTTTTCGCTAATTTCGTTTCACAGTTTAACACCCCGGAATTCAATCTTCTTAATAAAATAATAGATCTGCTTGGTCTCCTGGTTTCATAATCATGAATTCTTTCAATCGTTGAGAAATCATAACTGCATGAAACATATTTTGATGCGGCCAGTAAATGTTAAAAACAGTTAATTTGCTAATCTGGCTCTAAAAACACCGATAAAAAACCAACGTTTCGACAGTATAAACTACCTGCCTTCGATCAGGGTACAAAAAAGCAACAAAGACGAGTCAGCACTTTCAATACAACAAAGTCACGTGTTTAGAACAAAAACAAAGTCCTGTGATTAAATTTAAATGCACCAATGGAAACATCAAAACCAAGTAGATAAGCAGGACATCGCTGCGTCATAGCAATGCCAGAAACCCAATTAATTAACAACGCAACTACGAAGCTTCTCATGCAGAGCTGGAACGAACAATTGGAGCGAACAAATTTTGATATACCTGAGGAAACGCTACAGAATCTCTGTCATTTAAACAATTATTTTGCGAATTAATAAGATATGATTCGATAAATTTTCGTTTAGCATAATCATTTTCAAGGTCAAGAATTTTCCCAGTCAATTTCATGTTCCGATTGTATGGCGTGTTTTGATAATGCTGTTGAGTCCCTTTTCATAAGTCTGACGTCACACATATGCTCTTTTTTTCCTGGTGACAAACCAACGCTTTGTTTCTTCAATATAACATTGGTTGCAATCTGCGCATTTGATTTTATACACTGCGCTCTGGCGATGTTCGGTGTCAACCATGTTCTTGTGGGAAGAAAGCAAATTACCAATCTTTTGGGGGGGGGTTGAAAACAGTCTTGATTCCATGGAACTTTAGTACAAATTTTATCGATTCCGATAATCTAGGAATATACGGTAAGGTTGCCAAGCCACGCACTTCTGTTTGACTTTGTTGCTGATTAACCTTTTTAACTTCCAATTTAGCTTTGTTCAACTTTTGATTTAAAAACTGAGCAGGGTAACCGTTAAAATTCAGAGCCTTATAGATGTGCTTCATTTCGAGTTCTTTGTCGTCTTCATTCGAAATTAAACAATTTCCTCTACGTGCAAGGGCATTGACCACCGCCGACTTGTGTTCAATAGGATGGTTAGAACGAAAGTTCAGATATCGATCACTGTGAGTCGGTTTGCGATAAATATTGGTTGAAATTACTCCGGTGTGACTGCGGGTAAGAGCAACGTCAAGGAAGCATATAGAGCTGTCTTCTTCTTTTTCCACAGTGAATTTGATTGAAGGTTCAATTCCATTTATGTGCGCAAAAAATGGATCTAGAATGGACTTATCCAGGACAACAAAAGTGTCGTCGACATATCTTTTCCATATTTGAGGAGGCTGTCCAAAACATTTCATGGCCCGTTCCTCCACATCTTTCATGACCAAATCTGCTACTACCATGGAAACCGGAGATCCCATGGCAGTTCCAAATATTTGCTTGAAGTATTTGCCTCTAAAATGTATGTATGTGGCTTCCAAGCAGATTCTTAGACCCGTGCAAATATCATTCACCGTCCAATTCGTAATTTCTTCTAAATTTTGACACGCTTGTAGTCGGTCCTCAACAATTTGTAACGCTAAGTTCACTGGTATCTTGGTAAACAGGGACACAACATCAAAGGAGACCATTATTCCATTGCTTTCAAAGGTCAGTACGCTTAGAAATTCAACAAACTCATATGAATTTTTGACATTGCGGTCACTTTTCCCCACGAAATGAGATAATATTTCGGCTAACTTTTTTGAGAAACCATAAGTGGGAAATTCAATAAACGAAATGAAGCACATCTATAAGGCT